>CAUYPK010127142.1:0-12881 GCA_963574355.1 Loris lydekkerianus | reverse complement strand
AACCGTGACTCGTTTTCATCTTTTATTATCAGTAAATATGGAGTATTACAATTTTAATTGAGTTTTTTCCTTTCTTAAAATGTTTATACTTTTTTTTTTTTTTTTTTTTTTTTTTTTGGTGCTCTCTGTATTAAGTACCTACAGTACATGTAGGTAACAAAGGCCAATAAAGATGAATAGAACACAGTCTTTGTCTTCAAGGGCCTAATGATCTAGTAGGAAAGCCAGGACTCATCCATAATTTTCTGTCATACAAAGTAAAATATAGAGTGGCCTAAGGGAGGTGCAAATGTTTGCTGTGAAGGGATAAAGGAAGAAGAGTCCACACTCCATTGGAAAACAGAATATGATGTTTCTTACAGGATTTGAGGTAACTTATGAAGTTTAAGAGTAATAGGAACAGGAAGGATCTTAGACAAAGAGACCAACATAAACTATAATGCAGAAGTGGAAAAGTTCTGGACACAAAAACAGGAATAAATATATAGTCCAGTTTATCAGAAGCATGTATTTCAAGACAAAATGAAGCAGGGATTTAAATTCATTGTGTCCAGTAGGACACAATGTGGACATATTGATGTTATATTGATTAAAATTTTCCTACCTAGAATGGACATAATGTGTTCAACATATTAAATGTTTTTTGCATGAATGAATGAATATTTCTCCCACCCTGTAGAAGCTCCATGAAGGCAGGGAGCGTATTTATCTTGGTCTCTGTTTTATCCCCAGATCCACACACAATGTTTACACAGAATGGATGCTTACTTAAATATTTGTTAAACAAATGAATGAATATTATAGAAGAATTTCAATTTCAGACATGAACTTTGTAGCTAACTCAAAAAACAATGGAGACTGCTCAAAAATGTTGAGGAAAACCCGATACTTAAAGAGAACCCACTGCACATATGTGCCATCCA
Source organism: Loris lydekkerianus (assembly GCA_963574355.1). Classification (NCBI taxonomy): domain Eukaryota; kingdom Metazoa; phylum Chordata; class Mammalia; order Primates; family Lorisidae; genus Loris; species Loris lydekkerianus. The sequence goes on along the minus strand of CAUYPK010127142.1, from coordinate 11,958 downwards.
CTCTGCAGGTGTACAAATGTTCAGGACTTGTTTTAGGAAGAAAGACTGGGCAGTGGTGGGGAGGAAAGAAGAACAATTGGAGTGGAGAGTCAGCTGACATCACCACTAACTCATTGTGAAAGTTACTTGAACCTGCTCTTGGAGAGAGTGTTATGAGGATGAAAAGCAAAGAACAGCTGTGCTAGTAAGATGGCAGGATTTGGTACCAGTCACAGAAGAGAAGTGGGTGGTGTGCCAAATTATATTGTCCAAAGATGACTCAACAGGATGTTCTTTCACACCATATTACAAAGTCTATTCCTCTCATCTTGGTTCTGATACTACATGACTTCTGATAGTAAGTCACAAGAAGTGACTTAGTTTCTCCTTTGCTGTATGAAATAATTTCACCCTTGACATATTTAGTCATCATGTAAACAGCCTCACTGTCCAAAAGCCACCATGCTATCAGGAAGCCTAAACTTTCCTCCATGGAGAGACCACAAAGAGGATCCCTAAGGCCATATTTGGAGAGAGAAAGAGATAGAGATAGAGATACTTGAATAGACCCCAGTAAGTACAGATCTTCACTGTTCCAGCACCAGCCTCATTAGGAGATCCCATGAGGAATTCTCCAGCTGAGCTTTTCCTGGATTTCTGACTCTCAGAAACCATGAGAAATAACAGGTACATTTGGTGTACACATGGACTCTGCAGACTTGATATCCAGCAGTATGCTAGAAACACAAAGCTGGCACTTGTGCATTAAGGCCATACTAGTGAAGCAGATATGAGAGACCTATAAAGAGATGTGCATCTTTTTTTCTTGAGATAGATGTTGCGCAGCTAGATCATAGTGGCCTCAACCTAGCTCACAACAATTTCAAACTCCTGGGCTCATGTGATCCTCCTGCCTCAGCCTCCTGAGTAGTTGGGACTACAGGAATCTGCTACAATATGCAGTTAATTTTCTGTTTTTAGTTGAAACTGGGTCTTGCTTTGCGCAGGCTGGTCTTGAACTCCTGAGCTCAGGCAGTCTTTCCAGAGTACTAGGATTACAGGAAAAAGCCACTGTGCCCTGCTGAGATGTGCTTCTTAAAGCTTCTGAATGTGGCCAGAAAAGAGGAGGACCCAGGGCTAAATGTGGTTGCGTGAGAGAGAGGAGAGGATGTAATGGGAAGGGGGGTGATTAAGCAGGGTCCAGAGCAGGGACCAAATCTGTTTTGCTGTGTTAATAAATGCATCAATCATGTTAGCTACAATAACACACTAGCCAGTCACCTCAGAGGTTTCCAGCAACAAACACTTCTTTTTCACTGCTGTAACACACATGTCCCCCTGAAGCTTACGGCTCTGTTTCTGTTCTGAGTAGCATCTGCTTCATGGGTCTTCCCATTATAGGACTGAGTGGACAGAAGCCTCTATCCGGCACATGCTGTTCTCAGGAAGGAGGGAAGAACAGGAGATGGACAGAGCCTCATACAGCTTCTATCCACATGGGGCTCATGTTGTGCCTATTCTCATTCTACTGGCCAAAGCTTGACATGTGGCCAAGCCCAAAGTAACCCTCATAAAGCAGCAAGTTACATAGCAACGGGTGACTGTGTTAGCCTCTTACAGAAATATGGAAGGTGCATAATTATAAGTGATAACTCACTCATCTCATCAAAGCAACCCTAGTCCCTAGAACAGGGTTTTCCAACCTTTTTTTTTTTTTTAAATCTCATGGCACACTTGAGCCTATAGTTACATAAAGTAAGTAAACAGCACACTTACTTTATGTTGCTCAAAAAAAAAAGGGTGTGTGTGTGTAAAAAAATACACTTATTGTGCTTTGAACTGCTTTTGAAGATAATTTAATTAATGTTTTTTAAAAATTTTCACAGCACCCCTAAGATCCTCTGACAGCACATGGGTTGAAAATTGTTGCCTTGAAACAATCACTGTTGCTTAGGAGATGGCCAGACATCATCATTGAATGAACAAATGAATAAATATGGCTAAGGAGGTAGGAGAAGATCAAAAGGCAAGCAGTATCAGGGAACTCAGGGATAACTCGACTTCACAATTCCTAAAAAGAATCCAACAATAGTGGACTTTATGAATCTAGTGAGGTCATCAAAGTAGACTGCATGGTATTTTCAATCTTTTTTCTATAGGAAATTTTGCAGATACCAGTCTCAGCTGTTGATCCTATAAGAAAATTAATTTGCCCAAAGTTCTAAGACACTCCTACACTGCATCCATCCTGTATCCCACCACATCTTGCTTGCTCGTTCTACTTAGCTCTCCTAACGTGGAGGCTGTTTGGTGTGAGGTTAGGATGCAAATGCCCCTTGCTCACTTCTAACAAATCAAAGAACTGCAAAGATGAGATGAACTATAAAAACCATATACCTGTGTGGTAGGCAACTAGCCACTCTGGATATCTTTTGCTTGGAGCGAGGTCAGGCCATATGCTGTAAGGACTCAGAGATGGCATCATTTGAAAATGGCTATGGAGGGGTCTCGGGTGTGGGGGAGAAACGGAGCTAGTGTGGTTGGCTCTGCAAACCACACAACGAACAAGAATGCAGGTGTGGTATAATTTCGAAACAGCCATGCAAGCCATGCTTGTTAGCTTTCTTTTTAATTCAAACTAATGAAAAATTAAAGGGAAATGAAATGTTCTGTAAGATTTAGCCAAACACTGAATTGGTCTCGTGGAATTTGACTGCAAAATTAGTTACAAATGGCTTTTGACAAAAGCCATTACTAAAATTAAAATGCAGCTCACCTGTTCCTATGAGGTGACGGTGACAGTGACAATTGGGAGGACTCTGGTGGACTATTGCAAAGATCCCATTTATAATTACCCAAGAAATGAAATTTTTTTAAAAGTTCAACTACAGTGTATGAGCTGTGCTTAGTTGGGATTGTTTTGGGGCCAAGGCATCAAGGATCAAATGGCAAAGGCAGTGAACTTTTAAATTAGATTCTTAAATATCTGTGTGTATATGTAGACATATGTATGTATGAGTATATGCAGACATGCACCTATACATATATGGAAATGGCATAAAGACACAACAATTTGTGAACTGGAAACTATAAGAAAAGCAGCCATTGAGTGCTTGCATGGAGCTGAGTATCTGGCATGAATTTGTCTATCTTAAATATCTGGAAATATTTTGGGTAATGAACTCTGACTTCCTAAATGTCTAGATTGACCCTCTGGTCCTTCTGCATGGGCAGAAGGGAGAAATTTGAGCTTAATATTCTCTTTCTTCTAGCTGACTGGTAGTTTAGTAGAATTTCATGTTAATACACCAAGAGCCTGTGGGTTAAAATCAGTTAGTTTGATTTCATCATGGAGCTTTCATACATCATACTGGCTTGCCAGCAATCTTGAAAACTGGGTGACAGGATGAAACAGGACTGATTCCTGGTTGCTAGCAAGCCTTTCTACATTACAAGGGGAGTGGTAGTAGGTAGGTAGCCCTCTGCCTATGACTGACCTGGGAATAGCCCTGCATGTGGAACACTAGACACACAGCTCCTAGATAAAGCCACAGAGCTTGGGTCTTCCTCCCTAAAAGCTATCCCTTCCTCAGGTGTGCTCTCCTTTCCTCGGATGTCCCTTAGCCCCTTTGATCTCCTTTCATACCCCTTATCTCTTTCCCCCATTCTTACAATTTTTTTTTTAATGTACTTGCCCCCTTTTCTCTAATTTGCTGAGAGCTCTGTGAGGTTTGGGACCAGGTATTTACATTTCCAGCTTTTTGTTGTTCATTTGTTGGTTTGCTTTTGGTCCTTCATAGCATTTTACATATTTATTAATTTATTTAAAGACAAAGTCTCATTCTGTCAGTCCAGGCTGGAGTGATGTGGAGCAATCATAGTTTACTATAATCTCCACCTCCTAGGCTCAAGTGATACTCCTGCCTCAGCCTCTTTAGAAGCTAGGAGTATAAGTATGTACCACCATGCTTGGGCAATTTTTCATTTTTTTTGTAAAGATGGGTTCTCTTCATGTTACCTAGACTGGTCTCCAGCTTCTGGGCTCCAGCAATCCTCCCATCTTGACGTCCCCAAGTGCTGGAATGATTGGTGTGGGCCACCATACCTGGCCCATAGTACTTTTAAGTGGAGACTTGCATATGGAAGTTTTATTCATTTGTTAATTTCATTTATTCATTCAACAAACATTTACTAAGTGCTTTCTCATATTCCAAGCATCATGGAAGACATGCCATCATTGTCTTCTAGCATGGAAAGAACCCTAGGGTAAAGAAACACATTTTTTTTCATTCATTCATTATTTTATATAACAAATATATAACGAGTGCTTAGTTTGGGCCAGATACTGTGCTAGGTGCTGGGAAGCAAAAGCAAACAAGATCTCTCACTTTATGATAATTACTAATGAGATAAATATTCAGTTATTTATGCTCAAGAAACTGACTTAACACTGGAGTTGGACTTGGGGAGGGGAGGTAAGACTTGAGTTGAAATTTGAAGTAGGAGATAGTCAGATAAAGAAGGGATGTGGAAAGAAATATTTGTTCCATGACCACGTGGAAGAGTCAGCATGAGTAAATGCCTTATGATAGGACAGAGGAGGTCTAGCCCACTGTCTAAGAAGGAGTCAGTGTGGTGAGAGCTCAGAGGGCTAGGCACTGAGTATTGAGAGATGAGGCTGGAGATGTAAGTAAGGGCCAGATCCGAGGAAGAAATGAGTGCAATAAGATGCTTGGGTGCTAAACAGTGGTCAGTGCAACTGATTCATTTAGTTACTGACTGGATTAATGCACAGGTAAGTGGATACCTGAATAACTATTCTAGACACATAGCTCCTTATAGAGCAGACAGATAGGATGTCTAACAGACAGGTTGCTGTTTAATCAGGAAGGGGCAGAATGGATGTTGAACATTTCAGAGACTTGCACACTCTATACTTTTTAGCACTAGCTACAGTAATAAGAACCCTGTGAGCCTACAGATATATAAAGAAGGGTGGCTCTTTCCCCCCTCCTGTCTGACTGGAAAATGAATGGTCCTCCCCAGGATCCCACAGTCCCTGAAAAGAGGAGGATTGATGCCTGTGGGGGATCAGCTGAAATAGGTCCATGATGAGCCAGCCCCGAGTCATTGGCAGCACTTTGGCACTTAATTGTAAGGAGCTAGACGCATTTCCCAAGCTTTTGCCTGGCTGGTGTACCTCAAGGCTTCTGAGCCAAACAGTCCTAATAAGTACATTTTTCTCTCACCCTCTGCTGTCTTGTGGCTGACTGAAAGTCTCCTGCCTCTGAGTTGATTTCCAACACACTGATTCCAGTGCTTTCTCAGGCACCCAATTCAAATCTAAAGCATCCTTGGGCAACCCTTTCCTTCACTCCAATGCCACCCTTAAGAGTAGAAACACTTTTTCCTCATAGAACACTTTCCACATAGACTTCAAAGTTTATTCCTGAAAATTACAGCTAAGAATTGTGAGGCCCTCCTCCTCTGTGGGTGAGTGGGGGTTTGTTAAGTTGTTGTTATAAGGTATTAAAGAATAGAGCCTCCTATTGTCCCAATGCTTGGTGCCTCCTCTGTCCCTTTGCACATTCTGAACTTTCCCCTTGCTTTCCCCTGTTATGTCTTGCAGGAAGCCTTCCGCAGTGGTGCTGGACTATCATGCTTTTTCTCCTTCCTGATCTGCTCCTAATTCTTACCAATGGCTGTATGAATGTTGGTATTTGATTATATTGTTTGTTTGTGCATTTTTTCCCAGATGCATAAGTCTTGGTTCTTCAACAAGATTTTAACTTGGTAGCAGGCTGATAAGTATTTGTTTAATATATTGATGATATTTCAAACTCAAGGGCAAGAACTAAGTTACATCCTTCCTTGTTTGTACCTACTGTAGTGAGTTCATTGATACAATCATAAGAAATAATCAGTAAATATTTTGAAGCAAAATCTCTATAAACTGAAGTTAGATTAGAAAGCAGTATACCACAGTGATGAAGAGCATAGACTATGGAATCAGGTAGCTCTGAGTTACCAGCTAAGGATGTGAACAAGTTGTGTAATTTCTCCATGGCTCAATGTCCCCTTTTGTAAAATGGGGATTGTAGCAGTTTACACCTAAGCAGCTATTGTTGAGACTGAATAAGATCATGCCTGGGCACAAGGCTAACCCACACCTAAGATTAGTTGCAAATGAGGTTGTGGACAATGAAACCACTCAAGAAGGTTGAGAATAGGGTTTTGAGATCATGAAATGAAGCAAAGAAATATACAATTGTGTGGGAGCTCAGAATCAACTTCATAATACCAGGTGAGTGATAGTCAAGAGATGGTGTCAGGGTGACCAGAAACTCAAACAAAGCAGATGGCAAAGGCTGATATTTATCAAATTCACACCCTTTCTACCAAACCAACATAGTGGTTCACTTTTCATCTTTTCTCCATCTTCTTAGAGAAAATGTTGATTGATGTTTTATTTGATGAAATTCTAGACTGGTGGTTGTTAGCCCCTCTTCAACCCTTGAAGTTGAACCTCTTCAACAATTTCCCTTTTTTGTGGATGAGAGCCTTCACCTTAGTCTCTGATCCACCACTATGTATTTTAACTAGAATTTAATATTATTGTTCTGCTGTTTATTTTTATAATTATCTTTTATTCAAGTAAACCAATAATGGTTTTTCCATTAATGCTTAGTCATGTAACATTTCCTTTTAAATGTATTTTTAGTAAAAAAGAACAAAAGAAGAAGAAGAAGAGGAGGAGGAGGAGGAAGAGGAAGAGGAGGAGGATGCGTTGGTCAGGCATGGTGGCTCATGCCTGTAAGCCCAGAACTCTGGGAGGCTGAGATGGGTGGATTGCCTGTGCTCACAGGTTTGAGATCAGCCTGAGCCAGAGCAAGACCCCATCTCTACAAATAGCTGGGCCTTGTAGCAGGTGCCTGTAGTCCCAGTTACTCTGGAGACTGAGGCAAGAGAATCATTTAAATACAAGAGTTTGAGGTTGCTATGAGATATGATGTCATGGGACTCTACCAAGGGTGACAAAGTGAGATTCTTTCACAAACAAACAAACAAACAAACGAACAAAAGAAAGAAAAGAAAAGAAAAAGAAAGACCTTAATTAAAAATGAGGGGGAGAGAGACTTGCCCCATGTTGGAAAAGCATAGCTTGGACCCATGCTACTGACCACTGGGAATGTGGGCCACTGGCTCAGCTTTCCTCCGGGCTCCTGCCACTGGTGGCTGCAGCAGTGACTCCCGCCCAGCTCCTGTGACCTGTGGCCCATGGCCAGCAACTCCACCCTCTGGCTCCTGAGACTCAAGGCTGGCAACTGGTGACTCCCATCCGGCCCCTGCGACCTGCAGCTCATGGCCAGCCACTCCTGCCTGGCTCCTGCCATCTAAGGCCCATGGCCAGGACTACCGCCTGCCTCCTGTGACCTGTGTGGCCCACGGCCAGCCACTCTGCCCTCCGGCCTTGAGACCAGCGGCTGGCGGCTGGTGACTCTCACGCAGCTCCTTTGACCCACAGCCCAGCCCTGGCAACTCCACCCCTGGGCTCTGCACCTGGCTCCTGGGATCTGCCTGGCTCCTAAGATTCACGGCTCATGGCTGGAAATTCTGCCCTCCAGCTCCCCTCCTGGCTCCTGAGACCCAAAGCTGGGGGTCAGTGGCTCCACACTCCCATTTCCCACCCAGCTCCTGTGACCCTTGCAGCCAGTGGCAATGCCCTCCAGCTCCCAGCTGGCTCCTGCGACCTGCCTACAGCAGTATCTCAGACTGGTGGCACCCCTGCCCCAACAGTGGCAGCACTGCCCCTGACAGTGGTGTTGGCTCCATGGTCCTTCCCACTCATGACAAATTGAGCTGCCAGTGGACCCCCACTGCCTAGATGCTAAAAACCTTTTGAACTCTCCCACCTGATTGGTGTTTGAGTCAACTGAGACAAGTGGTTTGGAACTCTTGACCTGGGCCTATCACCTGGGACCCACCAAGCTTGTACTCTGGTTGTGTGGGTTATGGGAGTGTGGGAGTCTCCCCTTGCAGTTGTTGCCTGTGGGGGGACAGAGTGCCTTGGTTGTTTATAGATCTCCACAGCTGAGATTTCAGCCCAAAGCCACTGATTCACTAGGATTAGACAAAGACTAGCTGGATACTGGTCAGCGCCATCTACCTCCACCACACCAAGCAAGTCCCCAGAGTTTCAGGCTGTAGTTCTGAATAGGACATTTGTAAAGCTCTAAGGGAAAAGTCACAACCACCCATCCAAGTTCTTTGGTAAAGGGTTGGTTAATTATAACTCTAGGAGACCTCTATTGAATTTCACCTTGCTAGCTTCTGTAGCCAAATGGTGAAAAATAATCATGGGGTGGAATCAGTGGAAAAACTCTGGCAATATGAATAATCAATGTAGATCAACTCTCCCAAGGAATGACAAAGGAGACACAACAGAAGATCCTATTCATAAACAAATGGCTGAGATGTCAGAAATCAAATTCAGAATTTGGATTGCAAATAAGATGAATAGAATGGAAGTAAAGTGGGAATTAGAAATTCAAGGAGAAATTCAAAAGTTGTCTCAAGAATTCAATGAATTCGAAGACAAAATCACCAAAGATTTTGACACATTGAGGCAAGAACTTGCAGACCTTGAAGATCTGAGAAATACAGTAGAATCCCCCAGTAACAGAATGGAGCAGGCAGAAGAAGGGATCTCTGACATTGAAGACAAAGCTTTTGAATGCTCCCAAATGCTCAAAGAGGAAGAGAAGTGGAGAGCAAAAACAGATCATTCCCTGAGAGAATTGTGGGACCACTCCAAAAAAGCAAACATTCACCTCATAGGAATCCCTGAAGGAGAAGAGGATTGTTTGAAAGGCACAGATACTCTACTCCAAGAGATAATTGAGGAGAACTTCCCAAGCATGGCAAGAGATACTGAAATTCAGATAGCAGACAGTTTCAGAACCACAGCATGATGCAACCCAAATAAAACATCTTCTAGACACATTGTAATTAATACACTGTAATTAACAAAATTAATATGAAGGAGAAAATCTGCAAGCAGCCAGATGTAAGAAAATCATAACCTATAAGGGGAGGAATATTAGAATGGCTGCAGATCTCTCTGCTGAAACTTTTCAAGCCAGAAGAGGATGGTCATCAACCTTCAATCTCCTAAAACAAAATAACTTTCAGCCCAGGATCATGTATCCAGCTAAATTGAGCTTCATTTATGACAGAGAATTTAAATACTTTAATGACATGCACATGTTGAAGAATTTCAGGCTGTAGTTTGCCATAACCAAACCAGCTCTTCAGGATATCCTCAGACCCATCCTCCATAATACCAGCACAATGCTCTACCACCAAAGTAAACTCACTCTGAAATTCTTGGCCAAAACCCTATTTCCAAAGTGGTAAAAAGATTCAAAATGTTCACTGGAATTTCAAAAAGCTTGACATCCAAAATACTACTAGGCTTATCAATACTCTCAATTAATGTGTATGGCTTAAACTGTCCTCTAAAGAGGCACAGCTTGGCTGACTGCATACAAACACTAAGGCCAGATATCTCTGGCTTGTTGAATACAAGGATCTCATCTTACCTTAAAGGATAACAATAGATTCAAGGTGAAGAGATGAGCATCTGTAATCCAGGCAAATAGAAATCAGAAAAAAGCAGGGGTGGCAATTTTATTTGCAGATACACTAGGCTTAAATCAATAAAATTAAGGAAAGACAAGGGTGGTCGCTTCATATTTGTTAAGAGAAACACTCAACATGATGAGATGTCAATTATTAACATTTATGCACCCAACCAGAATGTGCCTCAATTTGTAAGGGAGACCCTAACAGACATAAGCAATTTAATATCTTCCAGAACCATAATAGTTGGAGATTTTAACACTCCTTTGGATAGATCCTCCAATAAGAAACTAAGTAAAATAATTTTGGACTTAAACTTCACTATACAACAATTAAATTTAACAGGCATCTACAGAACATTTCATCCTAACAAAACTGAATACACATTCTTCTCATCAGCCCATGGAACATCTTCCAAAATTGATCACATCTTAGGTCACAAGTCTGACCTCAGAAAATTTAATAGAATAGAATTTTTTCCTTGTATTTTCTTGGATCATCATGTAATAAAAGTTGAACTCACCAATAATAGGTATCTGCATACTCATACAATATGGAAACTAAACCTTATGTTGAATGATAGCTGGGTCATAGATGAGATCAAGAAGTAAATTGTCAAATTTTTGAAACAAAACAATAATGAAGACATGAATTATCAGAACCTGGGGGATACTACAAATGCAGTCCTAAGAGGGAAATTTATAGCATTGAAAGCCTTCCTCAAGAGAATGAAAGAGAGGAAGTTGATAACTTAATAGGACATCTTAAGCAACTGGAAATGGAAGAACATTCCAGCCCCAGCCCCAGCAGAAGAAAAGAAATAACTAAAGTTAGAGTAGAATTAAATGAAATCAAAAACAAAAGAATTATTCAAAAGATCAATGAATCAAAAAGTTAAAAAGTTTTAAAGTTTGAAAAATTCAACAAAATTGATAAACCTTTGGCCAATCTAACCAAAAATATAAAATTAAAGTCCACAATATCATCTATCAGAAATGACAAAGGTGAAATAACAATAGACACCTCAGAAATTCGAAAAATCCTTAATGAAGACTACAAAAAACTTTATTCTCAGAAATATAAAAATCTGAAAGAAATTGACCAACACTTATAAGCACGCTAACTTCTTAGAATTAATCAGAAAGAATTGGAAATGCTGAACAGACTTATATCAAGTACTGAAATAGAATCAACTATATGAAATCTCCCCCCCCCCCCAACAAAAAAAGAATCTGGGACCAGATGGCTTCACATCAGAATTGTATCAAATCTTTTTTTTTTTTTTTTTTTGCAGTTTTTTGCTGGGGCTGGGTTTGAACCTGCCACCTCCAGCTATGGGGCTGGTTCCCTACTCCTTTGAGCTACAACTGCCACCCCTTCTACCAAACCTTTAAAGAGGAACTAGTACCTATATTACTTAAACTTTTCCAAGACATCAAAAAAGAAGGAATACTATCCAACACATTCAATGAAGCAAATATCACCCTGATCCCCAAACCAGGAAAAGACCCAACAAGAAAAGAAAACTATAGACCAGTATCTTTAATGAACATAGATGCAAAAATATTCAATAAGATCCTAGCAAACAGAATCCAGCAACACATCAAACGAATTATACACCATGACCAAGTGGGTTTTATCCCAGGGTCTCAAGGTCAGATCAATATACATAAATCTATAAATATAATATATCACATAAACAAACTAAAAAAAAAAAAACCATATGATTCTCTCAATAAATCCAGAAAAAGCTTTTGACAATATCCAGCATCCTTTCATGATCAGAACACTTAAGAAAATAGGTATAAAAGGGACTGTTCTTAAACTAATAGAGACCATCTACAGCACACTCACAGCCAATATCATATTGAATGGAGTAAAATTGAAAACATTTCCACTCAGATAAAGAACAAGGCAAGGTTGCCCATTGTCTCCACTGCCTTTTAACATTGTAATGGAAGTCTTAGCCATTGTAATCAGGCAAGAGAAGGCAATCAAGGGTATACAAATAGGGTCAAAGGAGATCAAACATTCACTCTTTGCAGATGAATGATTTTATACCTGGAAAACTCTAGAGACTCAAACACAAAACTCTTAGAAGTGATCAAGGAATATAGTAGCACCTCAGGATACCAAATCAATACTCAGGGGCGGAGACAAGATGGTGGACTGAAGCCAGCTTTCCACAGGGGCTCATGTCCTGAAGGAGAGTTAAGGGATGAAAATTTAGCAAGTAACCTGATGGATTTGAGCAGCATCAAGAGAGAAATTTGAAGAATGCACATCAACCCTGCTGAGGAGAGCTGTGACCACAAGGACACAAACAAAAGGTACAAA
>CAUYPK010127133.1:0-10073 GCA_963574355.1 Loris lydekkerianus | reverse complement strand
TTTCACATGTACCCTTGTAAGATGCACCGCAGGTGTAATCCCACCAATCCCCCTCCCTCCGCCTTGAACTTTTTAAAATAGTAATGCGAAGGAGCCAATGCAGAAGAGGGGGCACATAGCGGTAACTGAAAGTACACATCTTCCAAGAGGATGGAATTGAGAACAGGAGTGCCATGCTGAATAGTCCAGCCTTTGTTGTGTAGACACTGGGTAATCCGACCTGAAGCAGAGATGCTTAGAGTCTGGGTGAGCCAGCTAAGATTGTGCAGTAGACAGAGAAAAGAAGTCAGTGGCTTGAACTAGGGCTAGGGTGAAGGACAAGAGAGACATTTGGAAGGTTGGACCAGGTAGATATGAGAGGAAGGAGTAGTGTGTCTTGGTTTTGGGTCCTTCGTGCTTAACACAGAGCAGGTGCTAAAATAAGGGTTGATTGAATGGCTTTGAGTGTCTCAAGACTAGAGAAAGTAGCACAGTTTCTGGAGAATGTGACAATAACAGCTTATCTCAAATATCTTTATGGGGGAAAGTCCTGATCCTCTTTGAATTCTGGAAATAACCAGAAGTAATTCAGAGCCAAAATGTTCAATTGTTGAGTAAGTGGGTGGTCAGGTTAGAGACTATTCCCTTTGGGTTAAAAAATGAAAACAAGGGCCAGGCATGGTGGCTCACGGCTGTTGTCCCAGCGCTGTAGGAGCCGAGGCGGGTGGATTGCCTGAGCTCAGAAGTTCGAGATCAGTATGACCAGCAGTGAGCCAGAGTAAGACCCCGTCTCTACTAACATCAAAAACCGAGCATCTCCAGAGGAAGAAGAAAATGAACAACAAAAAAGAGTACTTCAAACAAAGAAGAATGTACAAGCAAGTTGAAATTTTTTAAAAAAAAAGAAAACAAGAAATAAGGTGCAGCTCTGAAATAATGAGACTTGACAGGAGTGGTGCCTGGCAGCACTCTGAAAGCCCTCCTGTGTAAGAGTTCTAAAAGTATTTTAAACAGATATTCCAGAACTTGGAAGATTCATTTGGATGTCAGTGTCCATTAAAACTCTCTAACTAATTCATCGTCTGGTCCAGTGTCGGTCACCTGACCTGGGCCTGGTTTGAATGAATTTATACTTTGGAGTTTAGAATGAGGCAGAAGACCTGTGTTTTAAGTGCAAGACTGCCACTTGACCAGTTGCCCTCTTCCATCTGGCCCCAAGTTTCAGTGATCTCATCTGTTAAATTAGAATGATGGTACACTCTCTGACCTCTGCAACCTCCCAAACCAAAAGCTCCCTCTTGAGAGTCTGAGAATTTTAGATCTAGAACAAATGGACGATAGGCATATTCCTGTCCTATCACTGAGGAACTAGAGAGGAGCGGGTGGGTTGTGGTGGTGTTTTAAAGCTTTCTGTCAGCTAATTCTCCCCTGGGATACAAGGACTACTGTGTACACTAGCTGCCCCAGATTGGTGCTGAGCGGTCTTGAAGTGCCGGGAGCCATGCTTTGTCTATTCATGGCCCCTGTGCTTGTGAAACAGGGTTTGGTGACTGTCACTGTGCCTATGGCAGTCTGAAATTACCCAGAGAAAACAAAGCTGCATACACAGAGCACACACAAGGGAGTTTTGTAACAACTTTGTCCTGCTTTCTAGAGCTGAGTCGGTACCACAGCTTGATCTCAGCTGCCCTCTTTATTTTAAGAATTTGGCATCCAAGCTATACCAGGAATATTGTATTTTGTTCAAAAAAACCTCTTTTGGAGGAATACATACTGACTTTTTTTTTTTTTTTTCTGTAGAGACAGAGTCTTACTTTATCACCCTCGGTAGAGTGCTGTGGCGTCACACAGCTCACAGCAACCTCCAACTCTTGCCTCAGCCTCCCAAGTAGCTGGGACTACAGGTGCCCGCCACAACGCCTGGCTATTTTTTTGTTGCAGTTTGTCCGGGGTTTGAACCTGTTACCCTCAGTATATGGGGCCAGTGCCCTACCCACTGTGCCACAGGCACCGCCCTATGTATTAACTGATTTCTCAGCCTACACAACCCTTCCCCATCTTTCAAGTCATCTCTAGTGTCACTTTTCTCTGCAGACTTTCCTGGCTCCCTCCATTTTAGTAAACAGGTGTTAACATGGTGGAATGGACAGTGCAGAAACTTTAGAATGAGGCAAACCTGAGTTTGAGTGTTAAATCTACCATGTGGCCAGTCACCCCTGTTTCTAGCCCTGAGTTTCAATTTTCTCATTTGTTAAATGAGTGTAATAATACCTGTCTCACAGGATTGCTTTGAGAATTAAAGTGATAGTGGGTCTATGGAAGCATCTAGCAAAGTTCTTAGCATACAGGAAACATTCATTAAATGTTTGTCTTTTTTCTTTTATATTTATTAACTTTTGTTTCTCTAAACTAAAAGAGTACTTTTACCTGTGAAATAACATCCAAGTGAAAAATCACAATATGGAATATATAAGAGTATTTCTTTTCCAATGGGTTTGTTTATTTTTTATTTTTCACAGAGACAGAGTCTTGCTGTTTTGCAAACTGGAGTATAATAGCCTAGTCATAGCTTACTGTAACCTTAACTCCTGGGTTCAAGTAGTCCTCCCACCTCAGTTCCCCAACTCACTGGGATTATAAGGCATGAGCAGAGATAATGTTATCCAGTGTAGAGCTTTGTATCAAGAGGACCAAGGACATTGAATGAATGGGCTCCTGGAATAGGTGATGAAAAATTAGAATAAAACAGGGCCTGTGAGGCATAAGAAAAGGCAACAATGTGTTTAACCCAGAAAGAAGAAGTTTCTGAGTGCTGGATGGGAACAGTTATAGAAAGAGCTGACACTAGAAAGAGAGAGACCTGTTCATTTCTTATACTCAGAGCTATAAGCAATGCCTGAAAAGGCGGATTTTGTTTTAGTAGAAAAAGGCCCAATCAGAACCATTTTAAAAAATGGAAATGAGACTCCTTTTGAGGCCATGAATTCCCTGACCTTAGAGACATAAGCAGAGGTTGTATAAATGCTCATCGGGGATCTCATGGCCAAGACTGTGCATGTAGCAGAGCACTGTCCTGACCCTTTCCTTATGAGATTGTTATTTCGGTCTTATTTTGTGTGGTAGGAATCCTGTTCCTTTGCCTCCTGCTTCTTTGGGCTTCTGAACCTCTTCGTTTTGCATGCAGGTGAAGATGCTTGGAGGTGTCAGGGCTGTGGGGACCATGTTGCTACAGCTCAGAGGTTATATAGGACTGTCGATGAAGCCTGGCACAGCTCTTACTTCCGGTAAGTGGGTGCATCCTCCTGTCTTTACCATTGTACTTCCAAGCACTATTTCGTTTTCTGGAAAACACAGAAACAAATTTCAATCTCAGTGCAAGGGTGAGAAGAAGAATGTGTCAAGGAAGAGCTCATGACCAAACCTCAAGGGTGGCCCTCCTGAAGCCGGTTCAATTGGAAGAGCCACAAATGGGCCAAATGTAGCTAGAGGCAGGGTTGGGGGATGCCTGGAGCCAGGGTTTCTCCCAGCACAGTCATTTTATGGGTGAGGAAACCAAGGCCTAGAACGAGTGACTTTCAAATGGCTGTACTACTGGTTGTGCAGATGCCCCAAGGATTGTTGGTTCTTTTGTTGTTTGTTTTTAGTTTTCAATATTTTTAAGGTTTGAAAAGTCTTTTAAAGATTGTAATTTCTAGTTGGAAAATATGGTCTGAATGAATACCCTGATGGCAAACCACTGCAAAATGCTTTAGCTGTATTTAGGACACAGGGTGGGGATTATCTTCCAAGCACCCCAGCTCCCTCGATGAGAAGGTCAGAGGTACTCTGATTTGTGTTATTGGGACATCTATTAGGTGATATAGATTGTTCCTCCTGTAGTGTGAACTCAAGTATTGTTTCTAATGTGGTTGGCAGAGCTGGCTCTTCACTATAGGATGCTTCTCTAGGTTCTTACTTTTGATACTAACTTTATTATAGCTCTTAGATTATTTTTGGTGCTCAGTTTCTTGAAAATTATACAGACTTTAAAGTCATATTTTTTCCTGCTGTCTGAGATTCACTTTCCTCATTTGTGAAACAGGGATGTTAATAATATATCTTCTTGTTGAGATTGAATGAAATAATATATGCTAAGCACCCAGTAATGGCAGGTATGAACTGAATGGTTATTCCTTCTCCCCATCAGCTTGGAATCCTCAAGGGTAGTGGGAGGAGTTTGTCCTTGTAGTCTCCAGAACATAAAATGGTGCCTGGGTCATAGGCATTCCACATCGGTCCACTTCATAGGCTAGGTGGGCCTATTTGGCCCCAGAGGTGTGAAGTGGTCAGGCTGTACTTCTGTCCTGAGAATAAGACAGACTATAGAAAGGCACTATGTGCTGTAGATTTCAGCTCACACACACAGTTCTTGTTGTAAAGTATCCCCTGGCTGATAGCAAGTAATTTAGTTGGCCTTTAAGCTCTTGCCTCCCTGCTGGGAACTATGTGGGGGTTTGGCTCAGAGATATCTGGCCTCTGTAAGAGTTGGAGAGAAACCAACATTTTCCTGCCCTTTTCAGCTGTAACGTAGAGCTCTCAAATCCTCCCTTTGGATCTTATGCCTTGGTTTCTCCTCTGTTTACTCCCAGAAAAGTTGATTCTGCCTTTTCTTTTCCAATTATATATGACAGAAGCAGAGAGTGTCAGAGGTATAAAGGGTCTCATACCCTTTCATTTTACAGCTGAAACTAATAAACAGCATCAGAACCCAGTGATTTCACACACCGCATTTTCCCCTGGCATCTAACCCATATGGTCATGTCTGTTTGTTTTCCTATTTGTATGAAGGTTTTCTATCAAAATGAGTGGGACAGAGTATAACAAGCTATCTTTGGAATTTCTGGATTCTCCTATAGCTAAAGAACTTCAGAACTAGAAAGGACCATCTACTACTGTATGGTATAACCCCTTCACATCACAGATGAGAGGCCTGAAACCAAAAGGACTTGCTTAAGGTCACTTAGACAAAAATGACAGAGCTAGCTCAATTTTAATTGAGATCTTGGGTCATTTGTAAGGCTAGTGAGTTGCTGGCCTGTGAGAGAGAGAGTGTGTGTGTGTGTGTGTGTGTGAGTGTGAGAGAGAGAGAGAGAGCTAATACAAATACATACATGTAAGAATTAAGGCACATTAGCCTAGTTTATAAAAGTACAGGCCATAGAATAGCACTGTGGTTTTATTTATTTATTTATTTTGTTTTGTTTTTTAGAGACAGAGTCTCACTTTGTCACCCTCGGTGGAGTGCTGTGGGATCACAGCTCACAGCAACCTCCAGCTCTTGGGCTTAGGCGATTCTTTTGCCTCAGCCTCCCAAGTAGCTGGGACTACAGGCATCCCCACAACACCCAGCTATTTTTTGTTGCGGTTTGGCTGGGCACCCTCGGTATATGGAGCCGGTGCCCTACTCCCTGAACCACAGGTGCCGCCCAGCACTGTGGTTTTAAATCCTGGCTTTGCAATTTATTAACTGGGCTTAAGTGACTTCTCTAAGCTTCAGGCACCCCATCTTTAAAATGAAGATAAAGATGTTATTCATCCCACATTGTGATTAGGGGGGATTAAACACAATACCCTACATGAAATGATTAGCATAGCACCTGATACCTAGAAAACTCTTAATAATCATAGTGAATTGGTGCCTGTATACATCTTCATATATACATTTATTTCTCTTACTACACGTCCATTGGTCATGTGGGTTTGATCTCCTAGTTGCTGCTTCATCTTAAGGACAGAAACTCTCTAATCCCACTCTACTGAAAGAGCATGTCTTCTGACTCCTAAGCTTTTCTATGATAAATTCAAACTGGATACCATGGCGCCCTCAGATGGAGCCTGCTAATTTGCCATGGGGAGAATAGCTGTTTTTTGGATCCAGTTTGACTTTTGCCTAAATTGGAGGAAGATCTTTGGGGCTGGGAAGACTATTTGTCTGACCCCAAGCAATTCAATACCTTGGATTATGAGGAGCATGGGGTATCAGCCTGAATGGTCTTTTGAGATCCCTTCCACTTGACCTTTCCAGTGATTCTCTGGTGAATTTAGAATGCATGGGTGGAGACCTCCTGGAAGCAGGACTCTCCCTCTGTACTACTCAGAGAAAGTCATTCTTCATGGCCCCCTTAACTTTTGCTCTTACCCACCTGGGCTACAGTTACAATAAAGGAAATGACTTTTCTTCTCTCCTTTCCTTGACACCTTTGTTTTCCTAGTCACAGGGTAGGACTGAATAGTGAATGGAGAAATTGCTGGAGTCTGGTCCAAACTCCTCCCACCCCTCCCTCACCTCCTCCGTATACTACCCCATCCTCCTGTCTGCAGCCACATCTGTAATCCTGCCTTGCATAACCTCTGACAGATTCTTAGGTGCCCAGAACAGTAGTAAGCCAGTTAAAACTGGAACCTGGGACTGTGCAGTGGAGGCCCCCTGACACATTTCCTGGAAATAGCCCAGTCTGTAATTATACTGGTATAGTTAGGTGCTTGGCCAGGATCTTTCTGATCTCCTGGACACTTGGCTGATCAGCCCTGCTTCTGCTTCTTCCCAACCTTCCCAACAGGCCTTTTTAAATTCTGAGCACCTCCCTTTCCTTGAACAGTGGGTGCCATTGATTCTGGAACTGGGGCTGTTTTCTCTGAAGCTCTCTGGAACTGGCTCCCTGTCCAAGGAGGCCAGGAGAGCAGCCAGAGTGTGTATCATTTGTAGCATGAGTTGAAGTGTGGAGCTATGCATGGTGACCTGGACTCTTGGCAAGCCAAAAGACTTCCACAGCTTTTTTGTCCCTTCACCCTTGTTAGGAGGTAATTGGGGCTAGGAGGAGTTAAAAGCTACACCTGTTACTCTTTATGGTTCCCAACCTGGGTCTCTGTTGCTAGACTTTTTTTCTAACAGCTTTATCACAGGGAAAATCCCCCACTTTTAAGGCTCTTGGGAATGCTCAGAGCCTTAATTCTCAAGATCACAAACACAGTCTATTTTAGCTTTCTCTTTTGAGAAGTAATTACTAATGCCTGTATTCTAGAAAAAAAAAGGCTAGTACAGATAGAAGACTGGTCATTTCATCAGGCAACAGATTATTTCCGCTAAATTTGTGACTCCAGGAAGGCCAGTGAAGCAAGGACACACGTAGCAACCAGAGACTGTGTTGTAATGCATCGGCTGACACGGTACTTTCTGTGATGCCGAAAGCTGCTTTCATTTTCTCACTCTTACTCCCATCTAAGCAAGTGTGGTAGAATCATAATTGCAGTCATAGGTAACATTTATTGAGTGCTCCATGCCAGACACTGTCCTAAGCATTTCACATACCTTATTCCATTTAATCTGTAAAGCAACCCAATAAATGCAATACTGGTTTTATCTACTTTAAAAATGGGGAAATGGAGGTTATTTGCTTAAAGTCACAGAGCCTAGTAATTAGAATAACTGGGATTTGACCCCAGGCATTCTGACTCTTCTACAAGAATCTCTTGGCCTTCCCACAAATGGGCATGTGATTTAACCTCACTGAGGCCCAGTTTCCTCTTCTATAGTACGAAAGTGCAGGCTCAGCTAGGGCGCCAACCACATACACTGGAAGTGGCAGGTTCGAACCCAGCCGGGGCATGGCAAACAACAATGATAACTACAACAACAAAATAGCCAGGCCAACGTTGTGGTGGGCACCTGTAAGTAAGCCACCTCTTAGAGTTGTCCCAGCTGCTTGGGAGAATCACTTAAGCCCAAGAGTTTGAGGTTGCTGTGAGCTGTGATGCTATAGCACTCTACCGAGAGTGACATAGTGAGACTCTGTCTCAAAAAAAAAATAATAATAATAATAATAATAATGTGAAAGTACAAACCCTCACCCTGCCTGCTACACACCTGTAGTGTCAGAAAACATTGAAGGGCATTGGTTCAAAGCTTTTGTGAACTCTTATAAAGTGTCAACAGAAATGCTGCTACTCTCTCCTGTGTCTCAGTCTCCTGATGTGGGCATCAGTGGAGCAGCCCTGCCATCTGCTGTTGTGCTATTGATGTTGCTGCCACATTTATTGGCCCAAGCCTTTGATTCTGGCTGTAGTCTTCTGTGAAAGGCAGCAAACAGTTTCCTTGTTTGTCCTGTTTATCTCTAAGGAAACAACCAGCTGGCAGGTCATTACCGATGGCTGGCAGATAGGGTCTGGGGCCTGCCTGACAGAGAAAGGAAGGACAGACACCTAGACCCTGTTCTGCTCCACCATAAACTCCAGCCCGAACACTGAGTAGGACTCCTAGGAGGGAGCAACAGCATGTGACTTTCAATGTGCCTTACTCCTGCTTTTTTTTTTTTTTTTTTTTTTTTTGGAAAGAGAGAACTAAGACCCCCATAGAAGCCCCATAGCTGCTATCCAAGGCAGAGATGGAGAGGGGTGGGACCAGGAATGGATGACTGATACTTACTAAACGACTGATACTTATTAAACATTGTATTAAGAGCTTCATTTAGATTATGAGATTCAATTCTTACAACAACCCTGCGACTCCCATTTTATACTAAAACAGGAAAACCCAGAAAGTGGAGTAACTTGTCCAAGGTCATACAGCTGACATTTGAACTCTGGTCCCCTGGCTCCCAACATGGTCATTTTCCCACTGGGACTCCTAGGAAAGAACAGTAGACTTGGAGATGAAAACTTGGTTTGAGTCTCAGTGGAGCCAGACTAGCTGTATAACCACAGCAAGTTCCTTAGCCCCTGTGCGCCTCAGCTTATCTGTAAATTGGGATAAAAGTAAGCCACCTCTTAGACTTGTGAGGATCAAGAAGGTAATGGATAAGAAAGGACTCTGAGGGTGGCGCCTGTAGCTCAGTAGGTAGGGTGCCGGCCACATACACCAGGGCTGGTGGGTTCAAACCCTGCCTGCGCCAGCTAAGACAACAATGACAACTGTAACAAAAAAAATAGCTGGCCATGTGGTGGGCACTGTAGTCCCAGCTACTTGGGAAGGTGAGGCAGGAGAATTGCTTAAGCCCAGGAGTTTGAGATTGCTGTGTTCTGTGACACCATGGCACTCTACTGAGGGTGACATGGTGACATAGACACCATCTCAAAAAAAAAAAAAAAAGAAAAGAAAAGAAAAAAAAGAAAGGACTCTGGAAGTATTAGGATGGTACAGTGTGAAGAGTTAGCAACAGCACATGGCAGCATTATGCATCTTCTATTAACTACACATAATTTGGAAAATCATCTGCTATATAAAAGGCACCGAATTAGGCACTCTTAGGGATACAGAGTTGGCATACTGGCCTGGTCTCTTAACTGGCTCCCTCAGACAGTTGGAAACAGACAATAACATGGAATGTTCTAACAGCGGCTTCAGTGGCTTCCATTCTGTCACCTGAAACATTACCTTTGTAATGTTCCAGAGGACATTCTTCAGTCTTCATGTTATATGACCTCCCAAAGGGCTTTAGAGGTAGGAGTAGAGAAAAATGAATCTGAACTTGAAGTCAGGTTGCTTAGGCTTACATCCCAGCTTCACTCACCAGCCACCTGACCATTAGCCAGCTGCTTAAGCTCTCTTTGCTACAGTTTCCTCATCTATGAAAGGGGTAAATGGTTCTCACCTCAAAAAGCTGTAATGCCAATTAGGTTCTGTCATATGTTCAAAGTCCTTAGCATAGTGCTCACACATAGTTAGGACTTAAAAGATGTTAGCGTTTATTATTAGTGTCTGTCACTCTTGAAATGTTCTATTCCCTTGGCTTCCATGACATTCCAAGCTGGTTTCCGCCCCTCTCTTTGGCAATTCCCATTTGCTCATCTTCTCCCATCCAGCTATGAGTTTTTGCCATTCCTTCAGGTTTGTTGTTTTCTTACTAGGCAGTCTTATGTATATCTGTAGTTTCCATCATCATCCACATGCTGATAACCCCTAAACCAGGGGTGGCGAACAAAATTTTAAACTGTGAGAGTCAGAGAGCCACACCATGCAGTGACCTGCCAAAACAGACAAACACTCACACAAAAGCATATAATTTTAACAATAATATATTAAACACATAATATAACATGCTCAGTCAGGTGTTTTTTGT
>CAUYPK010127131.1:0-10325 GCA_963574355.1 Loris lydekkerianus | reverse complement strand
TTTTCCCCACTGAGTGTTTTTAATTGGCTTGTCAAAGATCAAATAACGGTAAGTAGCTGGATCCATCTCTTGGTTCTCTATTCTGTTCCAGACATCTATTTCTCTGCTTTTGTGCCAGTACCATGCTGTTTTGATCACTATGGATTTATAGTAGAGTCTCAGGTCTTTCAGATTAATATGAGGGAACAAACAATTAGGTTATAATGTTTGCATTTGTTAGCTAGAATCCTGGTCGTAGTTGTGTGCTGAAACCAGGAGGTGTGCCATATCCCCTTACATTGTGCCCATTAAGTGGGAGCACACCCAACCTTCCTCCTCCCCTCGCCCCCTTCTTACCCCTTTTTAAATTAAATTAGCTTTTCTCTTATGTGGGTGTGTATTAGTTTATCTACTGGATTCACATTAGTATTGAGTACATTGGATACTTGTTTTTCCATTCTTGTGACACTTTATTAAGAAGAATGTGATTTCACTTGCATCCAGGTTAATGCAAAAGATGTAAAGTCTTTTCTCTTTTTGTAGCTGAATAGTATTTTATGGTATATTTTATAAATATATATAGTTTATTAATATAGTTTATTAATCCATTCCTGGGTTGATGGGCATTCGGGTTGTTCCACATCTTGGTGATTGTAAATTGAGCTGCAATAAACAATCTAGTGCAAGTATCCTTATGATAAAAGGATTTTTTCTTTCTTCTGGGTAGGTGCCTAGTAGTGGGATTGCAGGATCAAATGGGAGGTCTAATTTGAGTTCTTTGAGGATTCTCCATACTTCTTTCCAAAGAGACTGTGTAAGTTTGCAGTCCCACCAACAATGTAAAGCAGTGAATGTTCTCTCTACATTCACACCAGCATTTGCAGCTTTGGGATCTTGTGATGTGGGTTATTCTCACTGGGGTTAGGTGATATCTCAGGGTAGTTTTGATTTGCATTTCTCTGATGATTAGAGACAAAGAGCATTTTTTCATGTTTGTTAGCCATTTGTCTGTCTTCCTCAGAGAAGGTTCTATTCATATCTTTTGCCCAGTGCTAGACGGGATTGTTTGCTCTTTTTTTCTGTTGAATACTTTGAGTTCTCTGTAGATTCTAGTTATAAACTCTTTGTCTGACTCATAACATGCAAATATCATTTCCTATTCTAAACATTGTCTATTTGCTTTAATTTTTTGTCTTTAGCTGTGCAGAATTTTCAGCTTAATTAAGTTCCATTTGCTTATTTTTATTGTTGTTGTGATTGCCACTGAAGTCTTCTTCATAAATTCTTTCCCCAGGCCCACATCATCAAGACTTTTTCCCATATTTTCTTTGAGGATTTTTATTATTTCATGTCTTATATTTAAATCTTTTATTCATCTTGAATCAATTTCTGTAAGTGGCAAAAGGTGCAAGTCCAGTTTCAGTCTTTTACATGTGGTTATCCAGTTCTTCCAGCACCATTTCTTGAATAGGGATTCTTTTCCCCAGTGTGTTCTTTTGTTCAGTTTATCGAATATCAGATGGCTACTACAGACTGGTTTCATCTCTTGGTTTTCTATTCTGTTCCATATGTCAATGTCTCTATTTTTGTGCCAATACCATGCTGTTTTGATCACAATAGACTTATATAACCTGAAGACTAGTAGAGTGATGCCTCTGGCTTTGTTTTTATTACTAAGAATAACCTTGGCTATGCAGGGTTTTTTCGGGTCCCATACAAAATGAAGCACTGTTTTTTCCAGTTCTTCAAAGTATGATGTTGGTATTTTAATGGGGATTCTATTAAAGCTGTACATTGCTTATAGTAGTATAGACAATTTGACAATGTTGATTTTTCCCAGCCAAGAGCATGGTATGTTATTCCATTTGTTTATGTCCTCTGCTGTTTCTTTTCTTAGGGTTTCATAATTCTCTTTGTAGAGATTCTTCATCTCTTTTGTTAGGTAAATTCCTAGGTATTTCACTTTCTTTGAAGCTACTGTGAAGGGAACTATGTACATGATTTGCTTCTCATCTTGGCTGTTATTGGCATATACACACACTAGTAATTTATGGACATTGATTTTATCCCCTGAGATGTTATTGTATTTTCTCATCACTAGTAAGAGTCTTGTGGTTGAATCTCTGGGATTCTCTATGTATAATATTATATCAATGGCAAAGAGCAAGAGTTTGACCTCCTCTGCCCCCATTTGGATGTCCTTAATATATTTCTCTTGCCTGGCTGCATTGCCTAGAACTTCCAAGACTATATCAAATAGTAGTGGCTATGAAAGACATTCTTGTCTGGTTCCAGTTCTAAGTGGAAAAGCTGTCAGATTTATTCCTTTCAGTATGATGTTAGGTGTGAGGTGTGGGTTTGTCAGAGATGGCTTCAATCAGCTTAAGAAATATCCTGCCTATCCTTTGATTCTTAAGTGCTCTTGTTAGAAAATGAATTTCATCAGATGCTTTTTCTGCATCTGTTGAGATGATCATATGGTCTCTATGCTTCTATTGATATGGTGAACTAAATATATTTATGAATTTGCATAGGTTAAGCCAACCTTGCTTCCCTGGATAAAGACTACTTGATCATGTTGTATAATTTTTTTTAATGTGCAACTATAATCTATTTGCAAGGATTTTATTGAGTACTTTTGCATTGATATTCATTAGTAAAATTGGTCTGTAGTTCTTTTTAGTTGAGTCCTTTCCTGGTTTTGGTATCAGGGTGATGTTTGCTTCATAGAATGTGTTGGGGAAGGTTCCTTCTTTCTCAATGTTTTAGAACAGGTTCTGCAGTATACATACAAGCTCATCTTTAAAAGTTTGGTAGAATTCTGGTGTGAAGTCATCTGGCCCATGGCTTGTTGTTGTTTTGTTGGAAGCTTTCTTATCCTTTCTCTAATTTCAGTGCTTGATATTGTTCTGTTCAAGAGATCTACTTCTTCTTGGTTAAGTCTAGAGTGATGGTATAATTCTGGGTTTTGATCCATTTCCTCCACATTGTCAAATTTCTGGGAATAAAGTTTCTAGTACTAGTCAGAGATGATCTCTTTGTATCTCAGTAATATCTCTTATTATTTTTCCTTGTTGTTTCTGATTGAGGTTATTCTAGATCTTACTTTTATGTTTCTAATTAATCTGGCTAAACGGTTACCAGTTTTGTTCATCTTTTCAAATAACCAATATTTTGTTTCATTAATTTTTGAATGATTCTTTTGTTTTCAATTTCATTTATTTCTGATTTAGTTTTGGGTTTTTCTTTTCTTCTGCTAGGTTTGGGATTAACTTGTTCTTCCTTTTCTATTTCCTAAAGAGGCTGTTGATGTGATTTTCTCTTTTTTAGATGTAGGCATCTAATATGATAAATTTCCCTTCCTTGCTTTTGCAGTATTCCACAGGTTTTGGTAGCTTGTGGCTTCTTTGTTGTTATGTTTGAGGAATT
The DNA here is from genome assembly GCA_963574355.1 of Loris lydekkerianus. NCBI lineage: Eukaryota > Metazoa > Chordata > Mammalia > Primates > Lorisidae > Loris > Loris lydekkerianus. The sequence goes on along the minus strand of CAUYPK010127131.1, from coordinate 6,917 downwards.
TAACAATTTCCTCTTTTATCTCTTCCTTAACCCAACTGTCATTCAACATAAGGTTGTTTGGTTTCCATGCCTTTGTGTGGGGATGAAAATTTTTGTTGAAGTTGAGTTCCACCTTTACTGCCTTGTGGTCTGAGAAGATACAAGATATAATTTCAATTTTTTAAATTTTTATGAGGTTTGATTTATATCCTAGAATATAATCTATTTTAGAGTATGATCCTTGGGCTGATGAGAAGAACATATATGCATTGGCCTTGGGATGGTTCTATATATGTCTATTAAACCCAGTTGTTCCAGAGGGGCATTTTATTTTATTTTATTTTATTTTATTTTATTTTATTTTATTTTATTTTATTTTATTTTTTGAGGCAGAGTCTCACTATGTCATGCTTGGTAGAGTGCTGTGGCATCACAGCTCACAGCAATCTCAAATGCTTGGGATTAAGGGATTCTCTTGCCTTAGCCTCCTAAGTAGCTGGGACTTCAGGTGCCTGCCACAATGCCCGGCTATTTTTTTTTTTCTTCTTCTTCTTCTTCTTGTAGTTGTCATTGTTGTTTAGTAGGCCCAAGCTGGGTTCAAACCCACCAGCCCCATGTTTATGGCTGGCACCCTAACCACTGTGATATGGGTGCCAAGCCCAGAGTGGCATTTTAGTCCCTTATTTCTTTGTTTAGTTTCTATTTAGAGGATCTGTCCATTTCTGCCAGAGGAGTGTTAAAGTCTCCAGGTATTATGGTGTTGTTAGGATATCATATTGTTCAGACCAATTAGGGGTTGTTTCATAAACCTGGGAGCATTTAAGTTGGGTGCATAAATATTTAGAATTGAAATGTCCTCTTGTTGTATTACTGCCTTAACTGGTATTTTGTCTTTCTTGAGTTGCTTTAAATCCACTTGTATCTGAAAATAAAATTGCTACCCCTCCTTTCTTCTAATTTCCATTTACCTGAAGTATTGTTTTCCAGCCCTTCACCCTGAGTTTTGTTTTGTCCTTCAAAGTTAACATATAGATGGCTTGTTCTTTTTTATCCAATCAGCCAGCTGTGCCTCTTCAGTGAGGAATTCAGGAATTCATTCACATTTGAAAGAATTGATAAGTATGGTGGAGTTCTATTCATTTATTTTGTTAAAGTCCATTGTTTAGTGTTATCCTTTGTGCCATTGTAGAAGATAGGTTTTGTCCTTTAGTTTCTGGGTGTTTGCTTTGTTCATAGTCTGTTGTAATGGTCAGGGTGGAGAACAGGTCTAAATATTTCCTATAGAGCTGGTCTTATTGTGGCAAATTTCCTCAATGTTTGTACATCAATAAAAGATTTGATTTCTCCATTTTATTTGAAGCTTATTTTAGCAAGATAGAGAATTCTAAGCTGAAAATTGTTTGTTTTTTTAAGAAGGTTAAAGGTAGATGAAAACTCTCTTCTAGCTTGAAAAGTTTCAGCTGAAAAGTCCACTGTCACCCTGAAGGAATTGCCCCTGCAGGTGTATTGGTACTTCCTCCTGGCTGCTTGCAAAACTTTCTCTTTCATTTTGACTTTGGACAGGTGCATTACAGTGTGCCTTGGAGATGCTCTGTTTGTATTGAGACAATCTGGAGTCTGATATACCTCTAAAAAGCATTTATCGGAATCTTTGGTGATGCTTGGGAAATTTTCATTTATGATGTCCTTCACTAGGGTTTCCATGCCTTTGGGATATTCTTCTTCCCCTTCAGGGATACCTATAATTCATATGTTTGAATGCTTTGTGAAGTCCCATAATTCTCTAAGTGATCATTCTGCATTTTCTCTTTTCTTTTCTGCTTCTTTATATGCCTGAATTATCTCAAGATCCTTATCCTATAGCTCTAAGATTCTTTCTTTTCCATGGTCTAATCTGTTATACTTTCTGTTGCAACTTCAAGTTTCCTTATCGACTCCTTCTATCCTTAAGTTCTGATATAGTCTTTCAAATTTTATCATGTCTTTCATTCATTCCACTGAGCACATTTCAAGTGTTTAGTAACAACTGTGCTTGGTGGTGACTATATTTGACAGAGCAGCTGTACTCTCTATCATCTAGAAAGTTGTATGCATAGCATTGGTTTAGGGATTTGAATAAAGAAATAAAGAATAGAGGACATAAAGGCAGGAATATGCAGCTACAATGGCCAGAGTATGGATACAAACTAGCAGGCTAAGCCTCAGTTCTTGGGGACTTTGAAGAAGTCCACCTTCTCCCCGCTGTTCTCACCCTGGATGTTTATCTATGTCCCTGCCCAAGCCCCACTCCAAGAGTTCTGCTACAAAGGGTCTGAGTAGAGCCCAAGCATTCATATTCCTACTGGAAGCTCCCAGGTGATGCCAACAGGCTGCCAGGCTTAAAGATAATGTCTTCACAATATCTTAAAATAGGATCCTTGACTTATAGCCCCCTGATAGGGCTTCCTATTTTTTCTTCAGTTCTCTAGTGCCCTGGACATCCCTAACTCAGGGAATAACTATGCAGAATCCCCACACTCTGCAGGCTCCACTGCTGGGACTTAACTGTGAAACCCAAACTTAATTCATCCCCAAACAGACTGTCCATCTATTTTCTTGAAAAAAAAATTTATACGATTGTTCCCCTTTTTTTTTTTTTTTTTTTTGCAGTTTTTGGCTGGGGCCAGATTTGAACCTGCCACCTCTGGTATGTGGGATCAGCACCCTACTCCTTGAGCCACAGGTGCCACCCTGATTGTTCCCTTTTTAATATTATCCCTCATTATATAGCTATCCGCCAGTAGTAGGGGTCAATGTAAGCTGTAAGCTTCAGAGTGTTAAGAGAAATTATCTTAAAAGACACCAGTGCAAGGGCTATAATTTATTTAATCCCACTTCAGATGCATATGTCTTAAAAAGGCATCTTGGTAATAATATAGTGATGCCATTCATAATAATTATAATGATTATTATCCATCACCAGGGGCCAGACAGTCATTCTGCACCCAGTGACTGGGATGAATCTCTGTCTAATCCTTTCTTTGTTCTGTCTCTGGTCCCTTACTAGAGGGACTTTTCTCTTTTTGTCTCCATTATTTCTTCCTTCACATTTGCTCTTTCTTTTGAATGGCCATGGTACAGAACTAAAGTACTTTTTATTGTTGCTGTGATTATGAGATTGAATTTAATGCCTATGTCTGACCCCAAAAACATAAAACAAAGCTAGGGCTTATGCATATGAACACTCTTATTGTCAAAATTTGCCCCCAGACCCATGATACTAAAAGCATTTTCTCCCTGTTTTATACTGTGGGCTCTTTGAGAGAAAAGAGCATGGTCAGTACCTCCAGGAGCCTGTCCTGTTGGCAGTGATGATCATCATGGCAGTTATAGCAGCAATCTATCACTCCAAGAGATACAAGTAGAACACATTATTGCTGCCCACATGGGAGATGCGCAACTGCAAAGGGAGATGTACAAAGGTAACTGATGATTATACTGGGTGTTTCACCCAGAGCTTCAGAGCCAGCTGGTTCAGAAGGCAAGTCCTGCTGGGCTAAAGGCCCTTCTCCAGGAACACATTATTGCTAGGCTTTCAGCAAAGACTTCAGGCATACAAGACAGCATGGAGGGGCATCAATCTGGAGCCAGATAGACCCAAGCTCAACCCTGCCTCTGCCCCTTGACCACTCAGGCATTTTGAGCAAGTTATTCAGCCCTATTCAGTTTACTCATGTACAGTCAATCAAACTGAGTGTGAGTATGGACAGGTTGCACTGGTTTAGAAGTAGGGCTTAATAAAGGCTCTTATTTTGACTAACATTTATTGAGTGCTTTCTCTGTGTCATACATGGTACTGGTCCCGTAAAAGGCAGAAACTGAGGCTTAGAACAGCTGAAATGCCCCCCAGAGTTCACACAGCAAGAAGAGGAGCTGGCTAACATATCATGCATTAGTTGATGCCTAAGGAATAAAGGGGAAGGCCTATCTGAAATCTTAAATCCTCAAGTCCATCTTTGCAAGGCATTTACTGACAGGTTAGCATTCCTGGACCCATGGACTCCCCCACCATGCAGCCTCCTCATATAGATGTGCAGACACTGGAAACCCAAGTCTTCCAGATGTCACCAGCCCTGCTTCTTCCATGAACCCTACGTTGAATAAGATAAGCAGAGGCTGTGAGTAGAAAACAAAGGGTGGACACAGAGGGGTCATCCAGGGTAACAATCAAATAATTTAAATAATTTCATCACTTCCCAGGAGGCACAGAGATGGGTTTATCTGGTGATAAAAGGCATTGTTGTGGCGCCATCTGCTGGTCATGTGTTCCTCATAGTGAATTGGTGGCAAAGCCAGATAGGACTGAGTCTCAGTACTGTGGCTTTTTCTCCCTGACTGGAGACTGTAGTCCATCGGTCTCCTGAAACCTGCTAGAGGCAGTTTTCTGGGGCCTTTAGTGATGGTCTGGGTGTTTTTAGTGTAAAGAAATGGTTTGATTTAAATAGATTACAAAAATCTGGCATCCCAAAATCTCTTGTGAATAAAGCAGAACCCACCTTCACTGTTGGGACCAGAAAGGAACTTTTCATTTGCTGCTCTTGGCTTTTATAAGGGGCAAAGTAGCATTTTTGCCCCATAAAACATGTACACACATGAAATAAAGTTTGAGCCACTTCAAAATGAAATATTGAATATTGTTTGTTCCCTCTTTTTAAACTTGTATTTGGTGAAATACAAGTTTGTAGTGAAAAACTTATAGGTATTGTTTGAAAGGCCAGATTATACCAAATAGCTTCTGAGAGGCTGCAGTAATACTGCATCCGACAACCAGGCTGTTGGCTTCATAATAGCCAGAACCATGTCTTGCATCCTGCAAATGCAGTCACAAACATGTGACTGAAGATCACATACACAGTCCATACCTGCCTCCCTGGAGCTCAGGCTCTGTGAAGACGTGGCAAGTCAGCACACAGTTATAACAAAGTATGGACAGAGCCACATGACCACACAAAATGAGAAGCCTTGCTGAGTCCAGGGAGGGATCCATACAAATGCATGGCGCTTTACTTAATTTTTCTTAATTTTTAATAACTTCACTTGCCAATTGACCACCAACCTCGATCTCTGTCCTCTCTGAAAACTGCTTATTATCTGTCCAAGATTTAGCACAATCACAGATGATTTTCTGAATACCTAACCCTGTGAAAGCCTCAGTTGTTGTCACGATACATTGTCAGAACTGTTCTGACACTTGGGACAGGGTCAGTGCCTGTTGCACCCTCATGATGAACGAGGTGACACTCGACTGAAAGCCCCTCACAGATGTGTTCGCTTGGCCCTCTTCAAAGTAAAACATTGTTCTTCAGGATGTAAGTGGAGATAATAGTGGGCTTCTTTTTATCTCTTTCTCTTTAGGCACTTCTGAAAAGTGAGCCAGTCACTCCATAGCAAATGCTCACTGATTTCCATTTCTGTCCCAGTTACTATGCCAGGGGCTGGAGATGTCATTATTTGCAGGACATTAACTGCCCTCAATTGCTCCACAGTCTGGTAGGGACCCCAGGCCAGAAAACATATGTTTACAATAGAATAAAACAAAGCACATGTAAGTATAGAGAAGCCCAGGACCCCCACCCAGCTTGTGGAAAGGGGTAATCAGTGGGTTTTTCACAAGTCATGACTTGTTTGGACTGAATCCTATCAACACACAGAGTCTTATGGAATTGACAAGACAGGGACAGCTCACTGCCGTTGGGCTGCACTGCCAGGGACCACCTCATTGAAAGGCAGATCTGGAGGCCCATCTTGCTCTCTTTACTGGATTTGAAGGGATGGGAGATAGGTGACCCTGGTATACAGCTTACAGGGTTTCATATTTGTTGTATAAGCCCATCTTCCTCCTAGATCACTAAAAGTTCTTGTGTTAATTCTGGTAAGAAATAAAGATTTCCTGTGACTCCTTCTGGACCTAAACTGGCCTGAACCAATACTCTACAGCAAAGTGTGCCAGACACCCTGGCCTGGCCTATTGGGCTTTGATCCTCACCTGTCTGTGTGACTTTTCTCAGACTATTGAATAAGCCTTCAGGGGCAAGGCAGCTGAGTGTATCATCTTCTCCCCAAATTCCAATTATAAGTTTCAGTGTTGTCACCCAAATGTCCTGTGCTAGTTTGTGCTGGTTTTCTTTGTTATTCTCTCTCACCTTTTTTCTAAGCTACCATTTATCATACAGTTTAGCCTGAATGCAGGGAAAGGTAAATTATGCACATCAGTCAGCCCAAGTGTAATAGCAGAGCTGGTGTTGGAGCCCAGGCATGACTGACTCCAGAGTCTAACCCCAAAGCATTCCACAGCCCTGCCCAAGCCCTCCTATTCCAAGCTCGCAAGAAAGGAGAAGGAAGTTGATTAGGTGAGTGCATTTCCCACTGGACAAGGAGTAGGGCTGTTGGAATCAATGGCAGCCAATGGGTGGAGGCAGACCACATAGAGGCCCTGAGTTATGGAAAGTACTTTCTTTCTTTCTTTTTTTTTTTTTTCCACAATAAAGCATTGATGTTTATTGTTCATTGCTTAAAGAAAAGTTCAGCAGTCATTAAATATCAGAATGAATGGTCTTGTTTATAAAATGAAATTTAACTTCTATAACAAGCTTAGTTGGCAAATTTCATTAGAAACCTAATCTAGAGATTTCTAAATTTGACATTTTCTTTTTTTTTTTTTTAATTTTTTTTTTTTTAAATTATAGATAAAAATATGCACCATTGATGTGGCCCAACCCATTACCCTCCCTCCACTCAAACCACCCCCCTCCCTTCCCCTTCCTTGGTCCTTTCCCCATAGTCTTGTGGTATAGTTGGGTTATAGCCTTCATGTGAAAGCTATAGTTTAGCTTCATAGTAGGGCTGAGTACATTGGATACTTTTTCTTCTATTCCTGGGATACTTTGCTAAGGAGAATA
>CAUYPK010127129.1:0-18165 GCA_963574355.1 Loris lydekkerianus | reverse complement strand
GTTCAAAAATTTTGTTTCATGTGTGTGTTAAACGTGTTTATTCCCCCCACATAAAAAACAAATTTACACCTCTTATTTTTAAAAAAAAAAAAAAAAAAAAAAAAAAAAAAGAATGATGTTTCTCCAGTGTCCTGTGAGGTTTGACACATTTTGTTTCATTTCATCTACACGTTAGCCCTAGGACTCTCCCTCTGCCTGACATCATCTCCCCTCCTGACCCTCTTACCTCTAACACACAAGTTTACCTGCTCAATACACAATCATTCCTCCAGGCTCAGCGCACATCCCTTCCCTGGGAGAAGTCTTTCCTGCTCTTCCAGACTATGTCCAATGCCCATATTTTGCTTTTTTTGTACAATATCTTCTCCTTCTTGAAAGTTTTCAAATTTTATCTCTAACTATTTCTCCCTGTGATTATTTGATTAATGATTCTCTTCTGCCACTGGACTGTGAGCTCCATCAGGACACAAGTTGTGTCTAGTTTACTCACCATTTGTATCCACAGTGCCTAATCCTATGCAAGGTGCAGAGGAAGTCCTCAATGTGCAATAGTTCGTTGAATTATTGAAGATGCAACAGTTTGTGCTGCCTTTAACTGCATTTTCTGGGATGTGACAATCCTTTGGTATGTGTCTCAGTGACAAAGCTAGATATCATTCTCTTTATTCCTCAGTATTTTCCCTAAATAGATCCTACAGGGTGGGTGTAGTGACTCATACCTGTAATTCCAGCACTTTGGGAGGCCAAGGCAAGAGAATTGCTTGAGGCTAGGAGTTAAAGACCAGCCTAGGCAACATAGCAAGATGTCATCTGTGCAAAAAAAAAAAAAAAAAAAAAAAATTCACATTAGCCCAGCATGGTGTTGCATACCTATAGTCCCAGTTACTCATGAAGCTGAGGCAGGAGGATCACTTGAACCTGGGAGTTGGAGGCTGCTGTGAGCCAATATCCCATCACTGCACTCCAGCCTAGCAACAGAGTGAGAACTTGTCTCAAAAAAATAAGTAATGGTGTGGCACTCATAGCTCAGTGGTTAGGGTGCCGGCCACATGCACCAAGGCTGGTGGGTTCAAACCTGGTCAGGGCCTGCTAAACAACAATGACAACAATAACAAAAACATTGCTGTGCATTGTGGCTGGCGCCTATAGTCCCAGCTAGTTGGGAGGCTGAGGCAAGAGAATCACTTAAGCCCAAGAGTTTGAGGTTGCTGTGAGCTGTGATGCCCTAGCACTCTACTGAGGGCAACATAGTAAGACTTTGTCTCAAAATAAATAAGCAAAGGTGCTCTAGAACAGTGGTTCTCAACCTGTGGGTCACAACCCACAGGAACCGTGTTAAAGGGCCGTGGCATTAGGAAGGTTAAGAACCACTGTTCTAGAACCCTTGGCTGGAAATGCAGTAGGAAAATATTGATTTTACCTCCTACGGGGAAAACAGAAAAGTTAGCACAGTAAGACTAAAGCGGCTGTCCTTTGGAAGATATGCTTATGAGACTAGCCCTTGCCTGGTGTCTAGGAACTTGGACTTTTTGAGAAGGCTGTTATTATCTCCTAATAAGAATAGCTCACACTGTACCTAGACTGTTTGCAAACAGTTTGATTATGCTGAAAAACTGCTTTCCTTCTTGGATTCTGGAATTTTGGTACATGCTAGGCAGAGGGTAGAACCTGGACTCCTAGGCTCTGGCAAGATTCCTTGATAGATAACACTTCGAACGTGTTGTCACACACGTTGTTGAAGGAATTAAGCGTGTCCTATGTGACTTGACTTAGAGAACTCCTGAAAGCTTGCACCCGATTTCTTCGGACCTTTCCCTATGTATCCTTTCCTTTCACAGTGTTTTGTGTCTATTCACTACAATAAGTATGACTAATCCTGTGAGTCCTCCCGGGGGTCATCAAAGCTGGGTGGTCTTGAAACCCTGACACACCTTCTGAATGTTCCTGCAATCTATCTGCTTCTCTACTTTCACCACTAGCTGTGGTTGTCTAAGTCATCGCCATCTCTTACTGAAGCCCTAGCACTTTACCTTCCTGTAGTCATGTTTGCTACAGTCTAATCTATACAGCCCAACAATTATGTTCACAGACTCATCCTAGGAAAAGTGCTGTATATCTCATTGCTGAATATCACCATGGTCACCTTTGAAGTACTCCCCTTGGCCATCTGGTATTTAGTAATGGGTATTTAGTAATGAGGTAATGTAGCACTTTTTCTAGGATGAGTTCACGAACGTCATTGTCTGATTTCATATTCCCTACTACACAACCAGAGTGGTTTTTTTAAAAAATTTCCTTTTATTATTATTGTTGTTGTTGTTTCAGGTTAATTCTCATAATTGTGTCCTAACCCCCAAAAAGGATGCCATACACAGAGTGATCCTTCCAAAGCACAAGTATGGTTATGTTGCCCATGCTGACGTCGTCTGGTGGCAGAAAAAAACCAATGGATTGCTCTGGTGTATGACTTTATATATGTAATGATTCATAAGTTGAATGCTTATAGTTAGAAAATTCCTTTAATTGAAAAAAAAAAGATATTCAAGGATCAAATTCCCAACAGTGTAATAAGCCTAGACAATGCCATGGACTAGTTCAACCACCTACAATGAAGGGATAATTTCCATTCACTTTAACTATCCAAAAGCATAGAAAATGGGAAGAAGCTTTTAAATTCACTTAACACTATAATTAAACACTGACTCAAAGGTAGTTAAAGATGATCCTCCGGAAAGAGATAAAAAAGACCACAGGTTAGCAAATGATAGCCTATGACCGAATCCAGCCTTGGACCAAATCCATCCTTCGACCTGTTTTTATGTAACCTGTGGACAAAGAATAGTTCTTACATTGTTAAACAGTTTAAAAAACTTCAAAAGACAAATAATATTTTGGTGCATGTTAAAATTATATGAAATTTAAATGTCATTGTCCATAAATAAAGTTTTGTTGGAATACAGCCAATGCTCATTCTTTCATGTATTGATTCTGGCTGCTTTCATACTATGACAGCAAAGTTGAGCAGTTGCAAAGGAGAAAGTGTGGCACACAAAGTCTAAAATATTCACCATCTGGACTTTCACAGAAAAAGTCTACCACGTCCTGACACAGACCAAATCTCACTTATAAATGTTAAAAGTATTCATTTAAACTTTAGCAAATTGAACCACACAGTGCTTTAAAAGAAAAAATGCAATGAATAGGATTTGTAAGGATGATTTATCTTTAAGAAACCATCTATTGTAATTTTCCATTTAAACAGATTAAAGGAGTGGGATGAGAGGGGAGAAATAATCATAATAACAAATTCCACAAGCTATATTTGATAAACATCAACACAGCTGATTAAAAACAAAATTACAAACAAGCTAAAAATAGAAGATATTTCGGTCAAAGTTCAATTAGGAAAACTGAAACCATGTCAAATACTTCAAGTCCAGCTAGTTGAATACAGGGGACGGATTGCAAAAGTAATGGAGAAATAAAACAGGAAAGCTGAGGTTACCAAGGAATTAATAATTCCAGGAAGTTGCTATCACTGCTACAGAAATTTGCCTTTGGCACCAGTGCTGCTGCCTTGTAAGATTCCAAGAGTTCAGTCTCATCAAAATTATAAGAGACTGGAAGATTAAGTCACCCACCACTGCATATGCCATCATCAAGAAGCCTCAGCCCACAAGTGCCACACTGCCAAAACTTCTGGAACACTTGCTAGAACTGCATTACTAAACTAGAACCCCTGGAGCTGTACCATCTTCCACTATTGCTGCCACTAATGAAGATACAACCAGAAAGATTAAGAGGAAAACATTATTTCTTCCTCCCTCCCAGCTTCATCAGTACCTCCCATTGATAAAATCGAATCAGAACCCATCTGACAAAGAAAAAGATAAATGTAGTTTGCAGGCTTCCAACCCTCTGATAAACAGAAAAGCACAGAAGGGTGGGAATAGAGCAGAGGAGGAGACAAATTTCTATAAACGTAGAATCCATGAAGGCTGGATCATGAAAAAAAAAAAAAAAGAAGACTGGATCATGGAGAAATAGAAAATCTGGCTATACCTATAACTACTAAGAATATTAAATCAGTAATCAAGAGCTTCCCAACTAAGAAAAGTCCTGGACCAGATGGCTGTATTAGTCACCAAACATTTTTTTAAAGTTTAAAATAAATCCTCCTCAAACTTCCAAAAATTAAAGAGGAATGTATTAGTCCATAACAAAATACCATAACAAAAAAACAAGGTAACTTAAACAAGTAGAATTTGTTTCTCATAGTTCTGGACACTGGGATGTTCAAGATTGATGCAGCCAATTTGGTTCCTGGTGAAGCTCTCCCTGGCTAGTAGTTGGCCCACCTTCTCAATACATCCTTATGTAGTGGAGAGAAAGTAAGAGCTCTGGTCTCTCTTCCTCTTTTTGTAAGGGCACTAATCCTATCATGAGGGTCTCACATTCATGAGCTCACCTAATTACTTGCCAAAGGCTCCACCTCAAAATACCATCACATTGCGGGTAAGGGCTCCAACATGTAAATTTGGGGAAGGCACAAATATTCAGTCCTTAACAAGGAGGGACCACTTCCTAACTCATTCTAGAAGGCCAGCACTACCCTAAAAGCCAGACAAAGACACTAAATGAAAATGAAACGACAGACCAATATTTCTTATGAATATTGACGCAAAAATGTTTGCAAAATAAGTGGCAAACCAAATTCAGCAGCCTATTAAAAGGATTTTATATCATTACCTAGTAGAATTTATTCTTGGAATGCAAGGAGGAATCAACATACAAAAATCAATCAATGTAATACATCACATTAAAAGAAAGAAGGAAAAAAACTGACCATCTTTATTAATGTAGAAAAAGTATCTGACAAAATTCAACATATTTTTCATGATAAAAACATCTAACAAACTAGTAATAGAACTTCCTCAACATAATAAAAGCCATATATGAAAAATCCACAGCTAACATCGTACTCAATGGTGAAAGTCCAAAAGCTTTTCTCTTAACATCAAGAACAAGACAGGCTGCTCACTTTCACCACTTCTATTCAATGTAGTATTAGAAGCTTTAGCCAGAGCAATTAGACAAGAATAAGAAATAAAATATATCTCAATTGGAAGAAAGAAGCAAAATGGTCTTTGTTCACAGATGACATACTCTTATATGTTGAAAATCCACACACACGTGCACACCCACACACAAACTATTAAAGCTAATTAAAAACTCAGCAAAGTTGTAGAACACAGAATCAATGCACAAAAGTCAGATGAGTTTCTAAAGACTAATAACAAACAATCCAAAAGGGTATAAGAAAATAATTCCACTTTTAATAACACCAAAAAGAATAAAATAGGAGCTTGTACACTGAAAACGACAAGGCATTGCAGAAAGAAATTACAGAAAACATAAATAAATGGAAAGACATCTTGTGTTCATGGACTGAAAGACTTCATACTGTTAAAATGACAATACTACTCAAAGCAGTCTACAGGTTCAATGTAATCCCTATTAAAATTCCAAGGATGTTTTTGCAAGAAATTAAAAACCTCATACAAAATACATATCAAATCTTAAGGGGCAGCAGTAGCCAAAACAATCTCCAAAAATAAGAACAAAGTTGGAAGATTTATGCTTTCTGATTTCAAATCTTACCACAAAAATATAGGAATAAGACTGTTTGGCATTAGTATAAAGACAGAGCAACCAATGGAATACATGGTTTTTGACAAGGTTGCTAAGAGCTCTCAATGAGGGTAAAGACCGTTTTTTTCAACAGGTGGTGCTGAGCCAACTAAATAGCCACATGCAAAAAATAAACTTGGGCCCCTACCACATACCATATACAAAAATTAACTGAAAATGGATCAAATGCTTAATGATAAGAGCTAAAACTATAAAACTGTTAGAGAAAAAAATAGAGAAAATCTTAATGAATTGGATTTGGCAATGGCTTCTTGAATTTGATACTAAAAACATGGGTAACAAAAGAAAAAATAGATAAACTGGGCTTCATTAAAATAAAAAAATTACCACATCAAAAGACACTTTCAAGAGAGTGGAAGGGCAGCACACAAAATGGGAGAGGATATTTTCAAAATCAAATGTCTGACAAGGAATCAATATCCAGAATATATAAAAAAAAAAAATTCCCACAACTCAACAGAAAATGTAACAACGTAATTTTAAAATGAGAAAAAGGCTTAGACTTCTTACTCCAAAGAAGGTAAGCAAATGGACAATAAGCACATGAAAAGATGCTCAACATCCCTAATGATTAGGAAATACAAATCAAAACCACAGTGAGATACTATTTCACACTCATAAGATAGCCATTACCACAAAATGAAAAATAACAAATGTTGGTAAGGATATGGAAAAACTGGAACCCTTGTTCCAATTGCAGGTTAGAATACAAAATGGTGAAGCCACTATAGAAAACAGTTCAGAGGTTCCTCAAAAGATAAACATAAAATTACCGTAAGATCCAGCAATTTCACTTCTAGGTGAACCCAAGGAAATAGAGAGCAGAGATTTGAACAGATACCTATACACCATAGCAACATTATTTACAATACCCAAAAGGTAGAAACAACCTGTCCATCAACAGATGAACAGATAAACAAATGTCATATACACATACAATAGAATATTAATCATAAAAAGGAGTGAAGTTCTGTTACATGCTATGACACAGATAAACACTGAATCCATTATGCTAAATGAATAAGCCATACACAAAAGGACAGATATTGTATGATTCCACTTACAAGAGATTCCTGTAAGACACAAATTCATAGGAACAGAAAGTAGAGTAGAGGTTCCCAGGACCTACAAGAAAAAGGAATGGGCAGTCCTCACAGCTCCTATTTGGGGAAATGGGTTGCAGTTCCTATTTAAATGAAAAAATTTAAATAACATGGAAAAGGTGATGATTGCACAATATTGTGGATATAATTAGTGCGTTGAATGGCACACTTAAAAATGGTTAAAGTGGTAAATTTTAGCTGACATAACAATACACACTTTAGGTTATTTTGCCACAATGAAGTAATTCTGCCAAAATGAAAAAAGTACATGGATAGAAAGTGAACGTTCTAATTGACATTGCACAATTAAGATTTTTGTACTTGGTTCAGGAAAAAGTAAATGAAATAATAATAAATTTAAAATTGGGATTTTTAATGGGGGGGAAGATGTTCTCATTACACCTTCTGAGAGAAAGGGGAAGTCTCAATATGTACATATTCAGTGATCACTTTCAGTTTATGACAGAATGACAATATCGTTGACTGCGACAAGGTCCCCAGCACCGGTCTCCTCCACTGAGAGGATGTTCTGGCTGTTCCAGTCTCTCCCGCTTGTCTTCTGCCTTGGCCCAGGTAAGTGTCGATGCAGACTTAACGCAGTCACTGGGTGACTCCCTGGTTTGGGATAGCTTGCTCAGTCTAAGTTACGGGTATACAGCTGTCTGGCTGGCTGTCAAGGGTCAGGGAGTAGGGAGAGCAGGGAGGCTTTGCCTTGGTGCCTGATAAACTACTGCTTCCTCTTAACTTTGAATGCTAAGAGCCTGAGATGGTTCACAGCAAACAACTCCATCTGTGTCTGGTATGGGAAATAAGGTTTTGTAAAACAAGCTTGTCTCTGTGACTTACGACAGCACATTGTGGTAAAGGGTACTAAAGTGAGGAAAATGAGTCTCACACCAGTTCAGCTACTTTCTTACTGCAGAACCTCAGAGTGGTAACTGATGCTCCCTGAGCCTCACTATCCTCATCTAAAAACTGAAAATCCATGATTCAATTGAGCCAAATTGCTGGGCCCGACCAAAAACACTAGAAATAGTCTTCTTATTTTTTGCTAACTGAAAAAAAAAAACAGGTCTCAAAGGATTTACGTTCCTTTGATGTAAATCAGGGCTATTTAGTGCAGTGATGCTTCAGTGTGACAGTGAGAATGAATGAACTGACCACTAGCTGCTGAAAGGTTCAGATTATGTTTGGGGACCCACAGGTGGTACACAGGGACCACAGAACAGCATCAGGGAGGGGCCCGAAAACCAAACAGGAAGGCTAGCCCAGAGCTGGCAGGGTAGGTGACAAAAATAGCTGTCACTTACCAAGTGGTTATTCTATTTCAAGGACTGCACCAGATGCTGTACATGTATTATAAGTCTCAAGACAGTTGTATGAATTTGTACGATTACTATGTCAATTTGAAAATGAAGAAGTGAGGCTAAGAAAATTTAAGTAACTTGCCCAAATTTCATTAGCCAGCATGTGGCAAGCTCTTGCAATAGTTCTGAGAAACAATGACAGCTGATAAAATGGGACAACAGCAGAAGAGAAAGAAAGGACTAAAGCAAGAGATGCGGCACTGACTAGATTAATTCTCAACAGGAACAGGAGACAGGGGACTTCATTAAGCCATCCAATAAATAAATATTCACCAAGCACTGTTGGATGCCTACCACTAGGTTCTGGGGAGACATCAAGAACAGAGCAGGCAAAAATTCCAGCTTCCATGGAGTTAACATTTTAGCAAGGCAGACAAACTATAAATGAGATAAATAAGGAAAGTAGTGTATTGGATAGTGATAAGGAAGAAGTGATAAGTGATAAGAAGTGATAAGTGATAAGGAAGAAATAAGGAAGAGAAAGGAGACATGCAATGTGGTGAAGAGGGCAGTCTAATTTCAAATAGGATAGCCAAAGGAGGTGACAAAATTAGGAGATGGAGAGCAGCCACCGGGAGGAAAGCGAGTTCAGTTCTGGACCTACTGGGTTTAAGGATGATAGGATATCTGTGAGAAGATTTTCTGAAAGCAGCCAGAAATTTTGAACTAGGGTAGAGCTGGAGCTAGAGACTTGAAAGTTAACTGCATAGAGGTAAGTGAAGCTAAGGAGAAAAGTGGAAAGAGGACAGAACTTCGGCAAATATACATACATATGTGTGTGTGTGTGTGTATGTATATATATACATACACACACACACATATATATATACGTGTGAGAGAGAGAGAGAGAGAGAGAGAGAACGCATTCTTTCCTTCATTCTGAAGACACTTCCTGACCTGGAAGCAAAAACTCCAGCCTTTGCCTTATTTTTACCTCCTTGCAAAATTAACACACCTCTAGAATGATATTTTCTAAATGTCCTCATGTCAAAACTTCTCTCTTTCTCCCCATTTCCATTGATATTTCCTGTAATGACCCTATGATATATACAGCATGTAGGAATACAACTGATTTTTGTATGTGGATCTTATATACTTCAACTTCACTGAATTCATTTATTAGCTCTGATCATTTTTTGTAGAGCTTTTAGGATTTTCTATCTATATGGTCATGTTTTCTGTGAATGAAATAGTTTTACTTATTTTTCAATTGAGATGTCTTTTATTTGTTTTTTGTTGTTGTTATTTTTTGGGGGGTTTTGTTTTGTTTTGTTTTTTGTAGATATAGAGTCTCACTTTACCACCCTCACTCAGTCGAGTGTCATGGGACCACAGCTCACAGCAACCTCCAACTTCTGGGCCTAGGTGATTCTCTTGCCTCAGCCTCCCAAGTAGTTGGGAATACAGGTGCCCACTTGAACACCCAGCTGTTTTTTTGTTTGCAATTTGGCTGGGCTGGGTTAGAACCCTCCACCCTAGGTATATGGGGCTGGCGCCCTACCCACTGAGCCACAGGCACTACCAAGATGTCTTCTATTTCTTATTCTTAATTAATTGCTCTAACTAGAACTTCCAGTACAATGTTGAGTACAAATGGTGAAAGTGGGCATTGTTGCCTTTTCCCCATCTTAGTTGGAAGACTTTTAGTGTTCCATACTTGAGTAGAATGATAGCTGTGAGTTTTCATACAAATGTATTTTATTTTTATGAAGAAGTTCCTTTTACTCCTAGATTCTCAAGTGTGTTTATACGAAAGGGTGTTGGATTTTTTTCAAATGCCTTTTCTACATCAATTGAGATTGTCATGTGTCTCTTTTCCTTTATTCTGTTAACATCCTATATTAGATTGATTGATTTTCATATGTTGAATCATTTTTTAATTTCTGAAATACAGTTTTTTTTTGAGACAGAGTCTCACTCTGTTACCCTTGATAGAATGCCATCATCATAACTCACAGCAACCTCAAACTCTTGGGCTCAGGTGATCCTCTTGCTTCAGCCTCCCAAGTAGCTGGGACTACAGGCACCCACCACATCACCCAGCTAGTTTTTCCATTGTTAGTAGAGACAGGATCTTGCTCTTGCTCAGGCTGGTGTCCAACTCCTGAGCTCCAGCAATACACCTACCTCAGCCTCCCACATAGGATTATGGGCCACAGTGCCCAGCCTGTTAGATACATTTTATTTGGTCATGCTGCGTAATCCTCTTAATATGCTCCTGAATTTAGTTTGTTAATATTCTATTAAGGATTTTTACATTGATATTCATGAGGAATATTGATCTGTAGTTTCTTTTGTTCTGATGTCTTTGACATTTGTATCAGGGTAATGTTGACCTAAAACAGTGAGTTCAAAACTGTTTTTCTCTTCTTCTATTTTTGTGAAGAACTTGAGAATGACTGCTATTAATTATTCTTTAAATAATTAGTAGAACTCACCAATGAAGCCATCTGTCTTTTCTTTGTCAGGAAGTTTTGTTTACTGATTCAGTCTTTTTTCTTGTTATAGGTCCTCTTAGATTCTCTATTTCTTCTTAAGAAATAGTTTATGAGTTTCTAGGAAATTTTTCTACTTCATGTAGGTTATCTCTTTGTTGGCAAAATATTATTCCTAGTGTTCTCCTATAATCTTTTTATTATTGTAAGTTCTGTAGTAATGCCCCACTTTCACTTAATTTTATTAATTTAAGCTTCTCTCATTTTTCCCTAGCCAACCCAGCTAAATTTGCCAATTTTATTGATTTTTTTCAAAGAATCAATTTTTTGTTTCATTGACTTTTCTCTATTTTTTACTTTTCTATTTAATTTATCTCTGCTCTAATATCTATTATTCCTTTCATTCTGATAGCTTTGGGTTTAGTTTGTTCTTTTTTTGTTGTTATTGTTGTTCCTTAAAGTTAAGCTCTTGATTTGAGATATTCCTTTTTTTTTTAATGTAAGCATTTATGGTTACAAATATCCCTCTGAGCACTGCTTTTGCTGCATCCCATAAATTTTCATATGTTTTGTTTGCATTTTCACTTGTCTCAAGTATATTCTAATTCCCCTTTTGATTTCTTCTTTGACCCATTAGTTGTTTAATTTTCACACATTTGTAAATTTTCTAATTTGCCTGCTATTCATGATTTTCAGTTTCATTCTATTGTGGTGAGAAAAGACTATTTAATTTGAGTCTTTTAAAATTTATTAAGATTTGTTTTGTGGCCTAACATATATATGTTCTATCCTGGAGAAAAGTCCATATGCATTTGAGGAAAATGTGTATTCTGCTGTGTTTGGATGAAGTGTTCTGTGTACTTCTGTTAGGTCTACTTGTTTTATGTTGTTTTTCAAGTCTTCTTTTTTTATTTTTATTTTTTTATTTTATTGATCTCAGTCTAGTTGTTCTGACCATTACTGCAGGTATTGAATACTCCAGCTACTATTGTGGAGCTGTCTATTTCTCCCTTGAATTTTGTTAATGTTTGCTTCATATTTTTAGGACTGTTTTTTGGTGTCTCTGTGTTTATAATTTTTATAACTTCTTGCTGAGTTGCATTTTATCAATGTATAATGTCCTTTTCGTTTCTAGTAATAGTTTTTGACTTAAAGTTTATTTTCTAATATTACTATGGCTACCACAATTCTTTTCTGGTTATTATTTGCATGAAATACCTTTTTCCATCTTTTTACTTCTAACTTATTGTTGCCCTTGAATCTAAAGTGAGTCTCTATAGATAGCAAATAGTTGGATCATGTTTTTGAAATCCATTCTGCCTATTTCTGCATTTTAATTGAAGAGTTTGATTCATTTACATTTAAAGTAATTACTGATATATAAGGACTTACTTTTTGCATTTTTCTCTTTGTTTTCTAGATCTCTTACATTTTTGCCTCATTTCTTTCATTACTTGGTTCTTTTGTGTATAAGTGATACTTTTTAGTTTTGATTCATTTCTCATTTCCTTCTTGTATTTTTAGTTATTATATTAGTTGTTATCCTAAAGATTGCAATCAATCTCTTCTACTTCTAAGAAGCTGTTTTGAATTCACATCACCTTAGCTTCAAAAGTGTTTCCATATAGTTCTGTCTGTTTCATTGTGTTGTCACAATTTACATTTTTGTACATGTGTGCTTGCTAACATAAATTTATATTTATTGTTTTATTATTTTGTCTTTTAAATTATGTCAAAAAAAGGAATTACAAAGCAAAAATAGTATATTGGCTTTTGCGTTAATCTAAATGGTTAAATTTGCTTTTGTTCTTTATTTCTTGATAGAGCTTTGAATTACTATTTAGTGTGCTTGCATTTCAGCCTGAAAGATTCCCTTCAGCAATTCGTATAGTGCAGGTCTACTAGCAATAAACTCCATCTGCTTTTGTTAATATCTTGGAATGTCTTAATTCCACCTTCATTTTTTATTTATTTTTTTTTTTATTAAATCATAGCTGTGTACATGAATGCGATCATGGGGCACCATACACTGGTTTTATAGACCGTTTGACATTTATATTCTACATTTACTAAGTTTCACATGTACCCTTGTAAGATGCACTGCAGGTGTAATCCCACCAATCACTCTCCCTCCCCTTTTTCCTCCCTCTCCCCTTTCCCCATATTCTTAGGTTATAACTGGGTTATAGCTTTCATATGAAAGCCATAATTTAGTTTCATAGTAGGGCTGAGTACATTGGATACTTTTTCTTCTATTCTTGAGATACTTTACTAAGAACAATATGTTCCAGCTTCATCCATGTAAATATGAAAGAGGTAAAGTCTCCATCTTTCTTTAAGGCTGCATAATATTCCATGGTGTACGTATACCACAATTTATTAATCCATTCGTGGATCTATGGGCACTTGGGCTTTTTCCATGACTTAGCAATTATGAATTGGGCTGCAACAAACATTCTGGTACACATATCTTTGTTATAATGTGATTTTTTGTCTTCTGGGTATATACCTAGTAGAGGAATTATAGGATTAAATGGCAGATCTACGTTTAGATCTCTAAGTGTTCTCCAAACATCTTTCCAAAAGGAATGTATTAATTTGCATTCCTACCAGCAGTGTAGAAGTATTCCCTTTTCTCCACATCCACCTTCATTTTTGAAGGATAATTTTGTCAGCTGTAAAATTTTTGTTTGATGAGTTCTTTTTTCTTTCAATATGTCATTCCATTGCCCTATGGCATCCATGATTTCTTCTGAGAAATTGGCTGTTAATTTTATTGAACACCACCTGAACATGTTGAGTCACTTTCTCCTTCGGCATTTGAGATTTTCTTCATTTTTGCCTTTCAATTGGTTGATTATAAGTTGTCTTACTGTGGTTCTCTTTGTGATTATTCTTCCTGGAATTCAATGACTTTCTTAGATGTATAAGTTCATACATTTTATCAAATTTGAGAATTTGGGGGCATTGTTTTCTTTAAAATCGTTTCTGCCCCTTTCTCTCTCTTCTCTCCTTATGCTCCTGTTATGCTATTTGGTATGCTTGATGGTATCTCACAGGTCTCTTAAGTTCTATACATTTTTCTTCATTCTTTCCTTTCTGTTCTTTAGACTGGATAATTTCAATTGACCTAGCTTCAAATTAGCTACTTCTACCTTTTGCCCGTTCACATCTGCTGTAGAAATCATCTATTAAAATTTTCATTTCAATTATTGTATTTTTTCAGCTACAGAATTTCTATTTGGTTCTTTGTTGTAATTTCTATCTTTTTCAATATTCTCATTTTTTTTCATATATCTTTTTCCTAATTTTCTTTAGTTCTTTGCTCATAATTTCCTTTAGCTCTTTGAGCATATTTAAGACAGTTGAATTTTATAGTCTTTGTTTAGTAAATCCAATATCTATGCCACTTCAGTGACAATTTCTCTTAATTTCTCTGGTGAATGGGTCATACTTTTTTCCCCCTCACTTGCTTCATAATTTTGTGTTGTAAACTAGAAGTTTTGAATATTATGATGTGATAGCTCTGGAATCAGACTCTTCTACCTCCTCAGTATTTGTTGTAGTTGTTTACTGGGGTTATAGTTTTTGTTTGCTTAGTGAATTTTCTAAACTATTTTTATAAAGATTGCATTAATATTATTTGGTACATGTGTTCTCTGAAGTCTCTTTTTCTTCAGCTTATGTTCAGCTAGTGTTTTGACAGATACTTTTTCGTCAATCGGGAGCCAACAAAAGAAAACTTCCATCCTTGTTTGCAGATCAGCTCTGTATTGAGGCATTCCTTTAATGCTTTAGACAGGCTGTTTATCAATCTGCCTTAACTTTCTGCTTTCACTGAACATAAACATCAGCCATAGGTAAAATGTTAAGATCTTCTAAGAACTTTTCTAAGCATATATCATGCCCTGGGTATGCATATGGCTTTCCTTTTTTTCTTTTTTTTTTTTTTTTTCATTTAGCATTAAGTGATCAGATTCTTTTGTGTGTGTGTATGGCAAACTTCTTTTTTATATTTTATTATTTTATGTCATTTATTTATTTCAGATTAACATATGGGTACAAAGGATCAGGTTACATTGCTTGCATTTTTTAGGTAAAATCCAAGTTGTAGTTGAGCCCTTCACCCAGGAGGTATGCCATATACGCCGTATACCCCTACTTTGCACCCATTAGGTGAGAACTCACCAACCTGCCTTCCCCTTCACTTCTTCCCTTCCCTCCTTCCCCACCCTCTTACTTGAATTTAGTTTTGTTTTTTTCTTCTTGTGTGAGCATGTAGTAGGTCATCTACTAGTTTTGTATTAGTATTGAGTACATTGGGTGTCTACTTTTCCATTCTTGTTGTACTTACTTAGTAGGATATCCTCTAAATCTATCCATGTGGCTTTCTAAATTGCATGGTATAAGTAAGCATTTCTCAATATCCTTATTCTCCAAAGAATCTCCCTCCTCAGCTTTTCCTCCCAGGCTTGTAGCATGTCTATTGTTTGCCTCCACTATAATATTTTGCCCTGGATGGCAGTGGATTATTTATTTGCCTTTCAGTGTTTATGAGGAACATCAAGTACATAGCCACTTGTCCACCTGAGAGTGCTGAGTTAGGTGCCTTCCATCAGTTCTTTAGGGAACACCCAGATAAGTCAAAATCTCATTCTTTCCAAACAAGGTCTATTCTGTGCTCCCTGGACCCAGGGACCATGGTCTCATATTGGGGATGCAGACTACTGCCATCAAACTGGGGAAGGGAGATTGGGGCAAGGGCAAGCAAACATCCTGCAAAGGCGTTCTACTATTTTTTTAAGGGTATATATTCACAGTGTACAACATGACATTTTGATAATATGTAGTGAAATAATTACTATAGTCAAGAAAATTAACAGATCCATTATTTTGCATAGTTATCCTTATTTTTTTTTTTTTTTTTTTGCAGGCATGATAAGAGCACCTAAAATCTACTCTTAGCAACTTTTCAGTATAAAATATATTATAATTATATTACTCATGGTGTACATTAGGTCTCTTGACTTATTCATTCTGTATATCTGCAACTGCATACCTTGTGACATTTCCACATTCTCCCCCCCACCCCCACTCCCCATCTACCCCTAGTAACCATTGTTTTATATCCAATGAATGAAAAATGTAAACAAGTAAATGGCCAAATTTCTGGCCTGATATTTGCACCAGAAGTTGGGAAAGATCTCAGTACTACCTCTATGTCCTAAGTGGTACCCAATGACAGTCCCCAGGGGATGCTTCTCCTAGGACACAGCAGCCTGTCAATTGCAGCTACCATGAGGTATCTTTCCAATCCTCATCTCCTTTTCTAATTCTAGTTCTCCACTTGGGGGATGGACCATTAGAGCTATTTGGATGCCTTGCCTGCCCCCAAATAATATAAATATCCATACCAAGAGTGCTGGCCCAGAATGCTCCAAAAAAAGCATCGGTGCTGATTCTAGGCAGAACAGAGAAAATGACCTTCTTATGCCCTCTTGGCTATACCACATCACATGGGACCCTTTGCTTGTGTCCAAAGTCTCAAAGAGAGTGTTTTAAACACTTTTAAGAGCATCTGACCTTTATCACCCCTGAGTATATTGGCACAAACCTGGTTTTGGTTTTAGACCTACAGGGAACTACTCCTACCATCTCATTTATCCAGTGTTCCTTCTCCCTTTCCTCCACCACAAAACTTCTTTCTCCTCCCTCCTGTACCAATGCAAAACCCCACAAATATAAGCAGAGGAAAATAGATATATTAGCTCAACTTTGAAGTATAAATAGGACCTTACCATATAGAAAAAGTGGGGAAGGAGATTTTAGACAGAGGGAATGGTAGTACAAAGAAAACAGTGAATTCTTGGAAAAATGACAAATAATTGAGCAGTAGAGAACTCGAAGTTTTTATTCAAAACCCTGCTGCAATGTCATCTCCTATAAAGTATTCCCTGACAACACACAAGTCCATCATTCTCATGATCTGTGCTCTCATAGAGCACATCCATCTATCATTCAACATTTATCCAGTTAGAAATTGTACTCAGTTCTAGGAATACAGAAATGGTAAGGAAAATCTTTGCCCTCAAGATTATGGAAAAGAAAAAAAAAAACAATCTTGTATTATAACAAAGAGTGTGCAGGAGGCAAGAGCGGCATGAGGACAACGCAGAGGTGAGCCCCACCTGAGTCAGTGCCCAACCCACAGCACCCTAACTAACTACTCACTAATCTGCCAGGCTCCTCTATAAGACAGTGGAACCAAAGGACTGACAATGTCTTATTCATATTTGTATTCCCATTTTCCAGCCCAGAAACTGATACATTAAAGAAAAGTAATAAGCAGAGTCTGAATGCCATGATTTTCTAAGTTTTAATCTATTGAATTAACATACAACCCACTAAATAGTAAAATGAATGACTTGTTAAATAAAGTAATAATTGTAATCTATAGACCAAGGGGCCTTCCCAGGGAGCCATTGTGAGAGAACTGCCCCGGCAACCTCCACCATCAGGGTCACAGAGCAAGGATCGGGTGGGAGCTAGTCATCTAGTGACTGAGCAGCCTAAAGGCAGGGACTGAGCTAC
Organism: Loris lydekkerianus; assembly: GCA_963574355.1. Taxonomy (NCBI): domain Eukaryota; kingdom Metazoa; phylum Chordata; class Mammalia; order Primates; family Lorisidae; genus Loris; species Loris lydekkerianus. The sequence goes on along the minus strand of CAUYPK010127129.1, from coordinate 957 downwards.
CTTACAGCCTTAACCCTCAGGGTCAGAGTAAGACCAGTTTTGGCACACTGGAGCCTCGGGCTATTGCCCTGGGTAGAGTGCCATGGTGTCACAGCTTATAGCAACCTCAAACTCCTGGGCTTGGCACCGCCCAGATCTCCATAAGAGCTGCGCCACAACCCCCAACCCAAGACCTGCACCCGCTGGGCCTCCACATGCCCTGACCAGGAACTGTGGGAGCCGTGCAACCCTGCATCCTCCCCCTGTACCCTCCCTATCTCCACACCGGCCCACTCATCTGGCCAGGGATTCTGATAGCCGCGTGCCCTCCAGAGCCCTCCCTGCCTCTGTGCAGAGCCCTTCTCCTGGCCAGAGACTGCTGGGACCTTTGGGCGCTCTGTGACAAAGTCACTGGGCTCCAGGCACTCCCAGAACAATGCGCATCACCTCCCGCCTTGTTGCTGGATCTGGGTGTATCACATGCCAGAGCTGCTTCCACAACCAGAACTCCCTGACTAGGGCAGCCCCAGAGGAACTACACAGGGTCACTCCCTACAAAGATCCAGCAACAATAGAATGATCCCACTGGGGTCTAATCTTGGAGAGACACCTCCCCAACTCTGAGGACAGCCAGAGGCAACGGTGAAAAACAATCATGAGGCAAAATCAACAGAAAACCTCTGGCAATATGAATAGTCAGAGTAGATCAATGCCCCCAAGGACCAATGGGGCAGACACAGCACAAGATCTCATACACAAACAAATAGCTGAGATGTCAGAAATCGATTCAGAATCTGGATAACAAATAAGATCGAATTAGAATTCCAAGCAGTAACCCAAAAGATATCTCAAGAATTCAATGAATTCAAAAACCAAATGACCAAAGATTTTGACACATTGAGACAAGAAGTTGCAGCCCTCAAAGATCTGAGAAACACAGTAGAATCCCTCAGTAACAGAATGGAGCAAGCAGAAGAA
>CAUYPK010127128.1:0-22638 GCA_963574355.1 Loris lydekkerianus | reverse complement strand
AGTATGGTATATTATGAAATACTATCCTCTGTGCTAGGGGCATCAAGCAAATAGTTAATATTTATTGGCAACTGACTTGTTTTTATTTCCCATGCTAATATAGATGGATATTCTATTAGTAGCTCAGTTTCTAAAGAGAAATGACCTTATGAGCATCTAACAGCATTTACGTCATCCTACAGATGGTGGTAGTGATTATATTACCTGAAAGAGCCACTTTTTCGTTGTTTTTCTACCTGTTTCTTGGAAGTGTGAAAGTGCAGCAGTTTCTCATATTCTCCTACATAGTTTATTTACCTTAAACCTGCTGAGAACTTTTGAGGTACATAATTCAAGGCTGCTCTGCTATTTATAAAGTGTTTTGAAATGGTTAAAACTGGTAGACAACTAAGCCCGGCATGGTCGCTTATGCCTGTAATCCTAGCATTTTGGGAGACCAAGGTGGGTGGAACTCCTGAGCGTAGTATTTTGAGTCCAGCCTGAGCAAGAGCAAGATCTTACTTCTAAAAATAGCTGTGCATTGTGGTGGGTGCCTATAGTTGTAGATACTTGGGAGCCTGCTACAAGCAAACCACTTGAGCCCAAGAGTTTGAGTTTGCTGTGAGACTCTGTCTCAAGAAAGAAAGGAAGGAAGGAAGAAAGAAAGTTGCACGTTGCATAGTGGTTATGGTGCCACCCACATACATTGGAGTTTGCGGGTTTGAACCCAGCCTGGGCCAACTAAACAGCTTTGACAAGTGTAACAAAAAACAGCCAGGGATTGTGGCATGTGCCAGTAGTCCCAGCTACTTGGGAGGCTGAGGCAAGAGAAACCTTTAATCCCAAGACCATTCTTAAAATAATATGACATCTGGGTTTTTTCATTACTCTTGAGGTATCTTGGAAGTAATTCATTATTCCATAGTTAACATAGCAAATTAGCAAATTTTTCCCTCCCCCAAATCCCTATATTGTCCTCTAATATCATTTCCAGTTTTTTCCTTTTTATCTAGGAGATAGATGGAATTAAAGATCTCTTGTCAAGAATTTGTAGTATGGAGAATACTTCTTGTCATCATACACAGCAAAACTATTCAAGTGTCATAATTTTAAGTCTCTTCTCTTTCCAATACCTTTTTCATAGGAACTTGGCCAATTATAAATCTCTGAACAGAGATTCTGTGCTTTGGGGGAAAAGTGTGAGAACATCCAGAAACAACTAATGTCCAAGAAAATATAGAGCAGTAAGTCATTTTTGAATTCTTTTAAGCTTTTCTATAAGTCTTGTTGCGTGACCGGAGACGCGAACGAACAGCAGCTTTGCCGTAGGTGTAAAACTCGCTCCTGTCAAGAAACAGACTATACACTCTGATATGGCGTATAGCAAAGTTCTTTATTCCAAGTTCAGGTTTTATACCTTTTCAGTCACATACACATTTAATCCCTTATCTATTAGTTTCCTCATTTTCTTACTTTCTTTTTTACATATCAATACAATCACTTTTGTAGTAAATCTCTTCTTCTAAACAGTGACTAATTTATGAGTAGGTATCTAAAGGAACATCACAAAGACAAAATTAGCCACAGGGGAATTGAATATCTTCAAGCATTCATTCAGTTTACCCAGTATGAAGTAATGACTGTGTCCTTCCTTCAGGGCAGAATATCTATAGACCTCTGACAATATGTTATTAACATATGTCAACCCTCTGGCCCGTATCTCTGAGGAAGGGCAGCATGCCCTTGGATCTCAGGCTTCACGGGGTGTACTGCTTCAGAGACAAGGCCTAAGGAATTTACAACTCCAAAAAAGCCTAGTTCTGTGAGTAACCTAGGGGGGTCCAGATTTCTTAAGCCTCTGGAAGAAAAGTAAGTCATTTTGAACTCACACTGAATTTATTTTGTGTGATTGATGTAGGATATGTTTATTTTTAAATATTATCCTACAAGTCTTAAGTTATTTAAGAAGAAAAAGCTTTAAATATTATAATGAACTTCTTTGTATACTTTTAACATGTAGTCATAGGTTGAACCACATTTCAACCACATTTCTCTCTCTCTCTCTCTCTTTTTTTTTGAGATAGAGCCTCAAGCTATACCCCTGGGTAGCGTGTTGTGGCATCACAGCTCACAGCAACCTCAAACTCCTGGGCTTAAGCGATTCTTTGGCCTTAGCCTCCCAAGTAGCTGGGACTACAGGCATCCACCACAATGCCTAGCTATTTTTAGGTTGTAGTTGTCATTATCTGGCAGGCCCGTGCTGGATTCAGACCCACTAGTTCTTGTGTATGTGGCGGTGCCTTAGCCGCTTGAGCTACAGGCACCACCATCAACCACATTTCTCTTTTGTTAATATTTTATTGTGTGTTTGTGTGTACACGTATGTATAAATGCACATAAATACCTTTCCAATTCATTTGTGTTCCCTGTTCAGATAGCCTCTGGCTATTATTGACAATCTATCTTCTTACTTCCTCCATCTTAGAATACACATTAAAGTAATGTAATAATTTCTAACCTATATCACTAATAAAAATATACTTGCTAACTAGAGCAGACTTTGGTAAAGTATGGCTGGAAGGCTGGATGCCTGTTATTAATAACTGTGTTGGAACAGCCATGCCCATTTATTTACATGTTGCCTTTGGGTGTCTCTGTACATAGTACACCTGTCTAAAAAACCAACTCACCTGGCAGCAACCATAGCTCAGTGGGTAGGGTGCTGGCCACATACACGGGGGCTGGCAGATTCACACCTGGCCTGGGCCAGCTAAAACAACAATGACAACTGCAACAACAACAAAATAGCCAGACGTTGTGGTAAGCAACTGTAGTTTCCAGCTACTTGGGAGGCTGAGGCAAGAGAATTGCTTAAGCCCAAGAGTTTGAGGTTGCTGTGAGTTGTGATGCCACAGCACTGTACCGAGGGTGACATAGAGTGACTCTGTTTCAAAACAACAACAACAATAACAAAAAACACCAATCTTTATAAATCTTGTTCATAATTAGTGTTCTTGAAAAATTTTTCCTAACTACTAAATCTGAAGTTTCTACTTGGATCCATTGAATTCTTCGGGACTAATGATCATCTGGAGGATTTATCTGATCATGAGGCAAGTAATGTTTTGTGACTCTGCTTTGTCTTTGATACTATTTACATTTTTAATTCATTTTTCAATCATTTTGTCTGTGCTTTCCAACATTATTGGCAGATATGTCTTAGATTACTTTGTCTTCTTCCACAGCTGGTCTGGTGTACTCAAAAAAGTACTGACCTGGAACAGGGTGCCAGTGAAAATTTTCCAGATGCTAAATTGTCCACAGTGGTAGCTAATGTTCTATTAATTTTTTTGTGATAGAAAAATGTTGGTAAAGGCCTAGTGCAGTGGCTTACACCTGTAATTTCAGCACTCTGGGAGGCTGAGGCAGGTAGATTGCTTCAACTCACGAATTTGAGAGCAGCCTGAGCAAAAGAAAGATCCTTTCTATACTAAAAACAAAAAAACAAAAAACCAGACTGAGGCAAGAGGATCACTTGAGCCCAAGAGTTGGAGGTTGCTGTGAGCTATGATGCCACAGTCCTCTACCCAGGGTGACAGCATGAGACTTTGTCTCAAAAAAAAAAAAAAGGAACAAAAGAACGAAAGAAAAATGCTGGTATTAGTGAAAATGCAAGTAATTTTGAAGACCTTTTTACATTTTAAGAGTATGTTAACATACTGATTTTTTTTTTTTTTATTTTGAGACAAAGCCTCAAAATGTCACCCAGGGTAAAGTGCTGTGCTGTCATAGCTCACAGCAACCTTAAACTCTTGGGCTTAAGTGATTCTCTTGCCTCCGCCTCCCAAGTAGCTGGGACTACAGGTGTCTGCAACAACACCTGGTTGTAGTTGTTGTTATTGTTTGGGGGTCCAGGTTGGATTAGAACCCACCAGTTTCAGTGTATGTGGTTGGTGTTCTAGCCACTGAGCTATAGGCACTGAGCCAATGTATTGATATTTTTATCTAATTCTCACTGAGGGGAAAGGATTCCTGTTGATTTATGTGTCATATGGAAGTATGTGTTTTACTAATTTGTAAAATTTATTTGTTTAACAGATCCTGTCTGCCGTTCATGACCAACACATTTTTCATTGCAATGTATGCCATCATAGTGGTAATACTTATTTCCTCTGGAAGCAAGCAAGTGGACTATTTCAAAATGACTATTTGCTGGAAAAGAAGCACATGTAGGCATGGCCGAATCAGAAGACCTTGCCTGGTAGCTGGTAGAAATGAAGTTGGGGTTTAGCACTGAATAATTGCTATAGCGCTGAATAATTGATCTGATATCTGAAATATCAGATCAAGTGATGGCTCCACTTTTTTTTTTTTTTTTTGAGACAGAGTCTCACTGTCACCCTTGGTAGAGTGCCATGGCATCACACCTCACAGAAACCTCAAACACTTGGGCTTAAGTGAGTCTCTTGTCTCAATCTCCCAAGTAGCTGGGACTACAGGCACCCCCCACAATGCCTCGCTATTTTTTTATTTTTTTGTTGCAGTTGTCCTTGTTGTTTAGCTGGCCTGGGTTGAGTTCAAACCCGCTGACCTTGGTTCATGTGGCTGTCACCATAAGTACTGTGCTACAGGTGCGGAGCCAATGGCTTCACTGTTTGCTGCTATAGTTGTTACTTTATGGACCATCTTGTTGAATACTCTCTTGGTGATAGAGATATGATACTACAGATAACTTTTTTTTGTTTTTGTTTTTGATAGATTTGAAGGAAATGTGCCTTAGTGCTTTGGCCAACCTAATATGACAGTTCTGAACGCAAGATAAACATCCAAAAACCATGTTTTCCAAAGACAAGGTAGAAATGGAATTAATGTAATTATAACTATGTCAGTGGGTGGAACTTCTACATACAGTCTTTAGTGCTTTCTCTCCAATTTTTATGATATATGACTGATTCAGTGGTTACCTTGTTATTTACTGATTTTCTAGTTATGTGTCACTTGGCTTAGCTATTGGTGGTACGAATCCTTCAATAATTTTCTTTGGCTTTCCAGAAGCAAAAAATGGTCAATCCCACAATAATCAGATCTGAGGTAGCCATCTCAGCCTAGAGAAGATGAGCCTTTTTATAGATGCTTATCATAAATTTTTTCAAGGAGAAAGGGGGTCAAGTTGTTTTTGGTTACCAAAAAAATTAGTTTTTGTTATTAAACTAGAAAACCATGTGAAAAAAATCAGGACTCAAAAATAGGTGATTAGCTCCTCCATGAGTTTTTCCTACTGTGATTTCTGACAAGAAAAGAGAAAAATATGTAAGTTTTCAAATGGAATTTACATTGAGTCCTTGTATGAAGTCATAGTAACCTGCTTTCCTTTAAAACTGAAAAGTTCCACAGAACAATGTTAAACCTTTAATGTTTTCCCTCTGCATTTTAATATTTTCTATTTTAGGCAATGCTTCTTTTGACCTACAAACTGATTGTAACTTACAGTTTGAAAAGCACTGGTGTGGGGTGTATTGTGAGATCAGTGCTGTCTGGATGAGACTGGCAAGGGCCTTGTCTACTAAACAGGAGTTTACTCTTAATCTTATAAGCTGGAGTAGTCAGTAGACTTTTCCCCTCCTCTTTTTTCTGTACTAAAAGTAAGTAAATGAGGAGTGTTGTAAATTACATATTTATAATTTTTTCCCAGATTATTTTGAAATTTTCAAACACAGAAAAATTGAATTAGTGAAAATGTTTATTATATGCTTAGATTTGCTAGTTGTTAATATTTTGTTATATTGTTTTATCTCTCCATGTCCATATTTTTTTCAGTAAACCCTATGAGATTAATTTAGAGAAAAGTTGGAGGGCTTCCTAGTTGGGTCCCCACTCTCCACTGCTGGAGGTTCTGTTCCCCTTCTTTTGCTTATCAATTTTCCTATTGGTCTGGTTACAGTGGCTCAGACCCGTAATCCTAGCACTCTGGGAGGCTGAGGTAGGTCAATTGCTTGAGTGCACTAGTTTGAGACCAGCCTGAGCAAGTGTGAGACTGTCTCTAAAAATAGCTGGGCATTGTGGTGGGTGCCTGTAGTCCCAGCTGCTTGGAAGGCTGAGGCAAGAGGATGTCTTAAGCCCAAGAGTTTGAGGTTGCTGTGAGCTATGATGCCATGACACACTACCCTGAGCAACAAAGTAGACTCTTTCTCAAAAACATTTTTTTTTCTATCAACCTTCTTGTGTCAATAAAATGTATCTTGTCACTTGTCAGCATGGTCTGTGATTTAACTCTTTGAACCCTGAGACCAAAGAGTTGGCATAGAGAAAAATTCTGGCAAAAATATCTTCTTTAGAAAGAATTATGGTTTTAAAAAAAAGAAGAGTGAGACTCTGTTTCAAAAAAAAAAAAAATGAATAAAACAAGGCATGATGTATTATACCTTTAATTCGATTCTAGGACTCTGGGAGGCCCAGGCCAGAGGATCTCTTGAGCTCAGGCACTTAAGATCAGCCTTAGGAACAGTGAGACCCCATCTCTACTAAAAAATTAGAAAAGTTAGCTTTGCTCTTTTCCCCTAAGTATAGTGCCGTGGAACCATCATAGCTTCTGGCGACCTCCTGTCTCAGCCTCTCAAATAGATGGAAATGCAGGGATGCACCACCATTGCCAGCTTTTTCTATTTTTTTTTTTTTTTTTATAGAAATGAGGTGGGGGAGGGGAGCTGGGGTCTTCCTCTTACTCAGGCTGGTCTTGATCTCCTGGAGTCAAGTGACCCTTCCTCACTGGTGTTAGGACTATAAGTGTGAGCTATCTTGTCAGCCCCAGAGTTCTGTTTTACTCACAGGGAGTTTGAGATGCCTTTAGGATGTCCACATAGAAATATCTCAAGTAGGTAGAAAGAGAAGCTCAGGAGAGAATTTGGGAGACCTCTTCCAGGGCATAAATAAGGGACTATGGTTGAGCTTTCCTTCCAACTCTGTTGTAAGTCTTATTTGGCTGAGATGTATATAGCTTTTTGTTTTGTTCTGTTCTGAGACAGTTTCTTACTCTGAGGCCCTGGGGAGAGTGCTGGGGTGTCATAGCTTACAGCAACCTCAAACTCCTGGGATCAAGCAGTCCTCTTGCCTCAGCCTCACAAGTCCCACAACTGGCTAATTTTTCTAGTTTTATTAGAGACAGGGTCTCACTTTTGCCCAGACTGGTCTTGAACTCCTGAGCTTAGGAAATTCACCTGCTTCGGCCTCCCAAAGTGCTAGGATTACAGATGTGAGCCACCACATCTGGCCAGATTTGTATATACTTTTAAAAATCCACATAATAAGGCCATGAGTTGTGGCTCACACCTCTAATCCTAGCACTCTGGGAGGCCAAGGCAGATGGATTTTGAGTTCGTGACTAGCTTTAGCAAAAAGGGAGACACCATCTGTACTAAATATAGAAAAACTAAGACAAGAGGATCACTTGAGCATAAGAGTTGGAGGTTGCTGTGAACTATGATGCCACGGACTCTACTCTGGGTAACAGCTTGAGACTCTGTCCCAAAATAAAAACTAATAAAAGTCTCATAATATATATACATGTGATTGCATGCAATTAAACATTTAGTGATTCAGGGGTAGGCCAAAGGAGTAGGATGCCAGTCCCATATACCAGAGGTGGTGGGTTCAAACCCAGCCCTGGCCAAAAACTGCAAAACAAACAATCAAACAACCTATAAATATTTAGTGATTTAGTGATTAAAAGATTAAGTGTGGATTTTTTTCTTAATTCTGACAAGGGCTTTGAAAATGCTGTTGTCTTATTTCTTTGTCAACATAACTTTGAAAACAAATATAAAAATCTTAATATATTTTATTTTGAAAATTAGGATATTAGGTGGCACTTGTGACTCAGTGAGTAGGGCACTGGGCTCATATACCGAGGGTGGCAGGTTCAAACCCACTCCAGGTGAAAATGAAATAAAAAATAACTGGACATTGTAGCAGGCACCTGTCATCACAGCTACTTTGGAGGCTGAAGCAAGAGAATTGGCTAAGCCCAAGAGCTAGAGGTTGCTGTGAGCTATAATGCCACAGCAGTCTACCAAGGGTGACAAAGTGAGACTCTGTCTCTAAGAAAAACAAAAAAAGAAAATGAGGACAGGTGGTTTTTCTTGTTTTCCTCAGTGTAATAAAAGTATAATTAAATGGTTGTAATGGGAAAATTAGAACAAAAGATCAAATATATATATTAATTGTAATTCTTCTAAAGAAATGACTTTATCTCTTGCATTTTCTTCATGAATAGAATTCTACAGAGGAAGAGATGAAAATAAAAATTAAACTACAGGAGAAGGAGAAATTAAGTACAAATTTGGAAGCCCAGCTTAAGCAGATTCAGGCAGAACAAGCTCCCCAGGTATGGGTGTTATGTTACTTAATAATTATTAAGCAAACAAATCATTAAAGCCCAGTGCATTGTTAAATGACAAACCTAGTTTTCAAGATGCCCAGTGGGCATTTATTTATTAATTTATAAATGTTCTTCTAACTCTCTTCCTGACTCTATTTTTCCCCTTCTTCCTTTCTTCCTCATTCATGTTTTCTTTCCTTCTTCCTCCTTCCCCCTTTGCCATCCTTCCTGTCTATGAGTTTTCTTACCAGATGCACTGATGTTTGTAATTCGATGTTGATATTTGTGGGGACCCCAGCATGCTATTTCAACACATGATTTCACATATTTTTATTTCATAATAGGTTTTCTTGAATTATGAAGTGTGTAGTAGTATGTAATCTTTTCCCTTGTTTCAGTTTTCTTCTTTGGGGATTTCTATTATCCATTTGTTTGGTCTTTGATGATCTTCAGTATTTATCACTTTCTCTGAGTTGTTTAAGTAATTTTTATTAAACTCATTATTTGAAGTCTCTTATTTTTTGGTTTTATTTCACTTAACATACTCTATTTGTGTTTATTTTTGTTCTTGTTCTTATCATACCTTTTATTCAGAAAGTATTTTTTCTTTGATAGCAAATTTTTCATGAGTTCTGTCACTTCATTTCTGAGTTTTAAACTCCTGATTCATATTTTTCTCTCAGGTCACATAATTTTGAGAATATAAAAAAATTATTTTTGAAATAGATTGGAATTTTTACATTTCCTAATATAACTCTAGTATGCTCTTATTATATGTAAGCATGCTATTCTTCCCCTTAGTCTATTTCTTTAATTTGTAAAGAAAAGGAATTTAGCACATCACCTTCCAAGACTTAGCCAGAATCAAGTGGGAATGTTGAAGAGGCCTATATCAATTTCTGAAATAGCATCAACTATACAAAATCTCCCTAAAAAGAAAAGCCCAGGACCAGGTGGCTTCACATCAGAATTCTACCAAACCTTTAAAGAGGAACTAGTACCTATATTACTCAACCTTTTTCAAAATATAGAAAAATAAGGAATACTACCCAACACAATCTATGAAGCAAACATCACCCTGAGCCCCAAACCAGGAAAAGACCCAACAAGAAAAGAAAATTATAGACCAATATCACTAATGAATATTGATGCAAAAATATTGAACAAGATCCTAACAGAATCCAGCAACACATCAAACAAATTATACATCATGACCGAATGGGTTTTAACCCAGGGATTCAAGGCTGGTTCAATATATGTAAATTTATAAATATAATTCAACACATGAATAAATTAAAAAAGATAGACCATATGTTTCTCTCAATTGATGCAGAAAAAGCTTTTTATAATATCCAGCATCCCTTCATGATCAGAACACTTAAGAAAATTGGTATAGAAGGGACAATTCTTAAACTGATACAGGCCATCTACATCAAACCCACAGCCAATATCGTATTGAATGGAGTTAAATTGAAATCATTTCCACTTAGATCAGGAACCAGGCAACTTTGCCCATTGTCTCCACTGCTCTTTAACATTGTAATGGAAGTTTTAGCCATCACAATTAGGGAAGAAAAGGCAATCAAGGGTATTTATATGGCGTCTGAAGAGATCAAACGTTCACAATTTGCAGATGATATGATTTTATATATGGAAAACACCAGGGATTCTAATACAAAACTCTTAGAAGTGATCAAGGAATAAGTAGTGTCTCATGTTACAAAATCAACATTCATAAATAAATTAGTAGCCTTTATATATACCAACAATAGTCAAGCTGAAAAAAACAGTTAAGGACTCTCTTCCATTCACAGTAGTGCCAAAGAAGATAAAATATTTTGGAGTTTATCTAACAAAGGACTTGAACAATCTCTATAAAGAGAACTATGAAACTCTAAGAAAATAAATAGCTGAAAATGTTAACAAATGGAAAAACATACTATGCTCATGGCTGGGAAGAATCAACATTGTTAAAATGTCCATATTACCCAAAGCAATATACAATTTTAATGCAATCCCTATTAAAGCTCCACTGTCATACTTTAAATATCTTGAAAAAATAATACTTCATTTTATATGGAATCAGAAAAAAACTTGAATAGCCAAGACATTACTCAGAAATAAAAACAAAGCAGGAGGAATCATGCTACCAGACCTCAAACTATAGTATAAATCAATAGTGATCAAAACAGCATGGTACTGTCACTAAAACAGAGAGTTGGAAGTATGGAACACAGTTGAGAACCAAGAGATTAACTCAGCTGCTTACCATTATTTGATCTTTGACAAGCCAATTAAAAACATTCAGGGGGGGAAAGATTCCCTATTTAACAAATGGTGCTGGGTAAACTGGCTGGAGACCTGTAGAAGACTGAAACTCGACCTACACCTTTCACCACTAACTAAGATAGACTCTCACTGGATTAAAGATTTAAACTTAAGACATGAAACTATAAAAGTACTAGAAGAAAGTACAGGGAAAGCTCTTGAAGAAATTGGCCTGTGTTAATATTTAATGAGAAGGAACCCCCGTGCAATTGAATCAGCATCAAAAATACACTACTGGGACCTGATCAAACTAAAATGCTTCTGCACAGTCAAGAACACAGTAAGTAAAACAAACAGACAGCCCTCAGAATGGGAGAAGATATTTTCAGGTTATGTCTCTGACAAAGGTTTAATAACCAGAATCCACAGATAACTCAAATGTATTAGCAAGAAAAGAACAAGTGATCCCATCTCAGTGTGGGAAAGGGACTTGAAAAGAAACTTCTCTGAAGAAAACAGGTGCATGGCCTACAGACATATGAAAAAATGCTCATCATCCTCAATCATCAGAGAAATGCAAACCAAAACTACTATGAGATATCATCTAGCTCCAGTAAGATTAGCCCATATCACAAAATTCCAAAATCAGAGATGTTGGTGTGGATGTAGAGAGAGGGAAACACTTCTATACTGCTTGTGGGAATGCAAACTAATATGTTCCTTTTGGAAAGATGTTTGGAGAAAGCTTAGAGATCTAAAAATAGACCTGCCATTCGATCCTACTACTCCTCTACTAGGTATATATCCAGAAGACCAAAAAATCACAAATAACAAAGATATTTGTACCAGAATGTTTATTGCAGCCCAATTCATAATTGGTAAGTTGTAGAAGAAGTCCAAGTGCCCATCAATCCACGAATGGATTAATAAATTTTGGTATATGAAGTTTGGAAGCGTGATTCCTCCTGATTTGTTTTTATTTCTGAGTAATGGCCTGGCTATTCGAGGTTTTTTCTGTTTCCATATAAAACAAAGTACTAATTTTTCCAGGTCCTTAAAATATGAGAAAGGTGCTTTAATAGGGATCGCATTACATCTATAAATTGCTTTAGGTAGTATAGACATTTGATCCTGCAATTCCTCTTCTAGGTGATACCCAAAGGACAAAAAATCATTTGGCAATAAAGATATTTGCACAAGATTGTTCTTTGCGGGTCAATTCATAATTGCCAAGTCATGTAAGAAGCCCAAGTGCCCATCGACCCATGAATGGATTAATAAATTGTGATATATGTATACCATGGAATATTATGCAGCAGTAAAAAAAAATGGAGACTTTACCTCCTTTATGTTTATGTGAATGGAGCTGAAAAATATTCCTCTTAGCAAAGCATCTCAGGAGTGGGAAAAAAAGTATCCAATGTATTCAATACTACTCTGAAACCAATTTATAATAACTCACACTTGCATATGAAAAATGAAACACAACTTTAGGCTATGATGAATGAGGGAAGGTGAGGGTGAGGGATGGAGAGAAGGTGGGAAGGATAGTAGGGGATTGTAGGGGGACCACAACTATGGAGCACATTGCAAGTACATGTTGACTCTATCATATGTAGAACACAAAAGTCCTAATGCTATAATTGTGTAAATGAGATGAAAGCTATGCTGATTAGTATGATGTAAGCACTCCAATTGTACAAATAATCAACTCACTGAAATGGGCATAAATGTATTTATGATCTATGTCCAAAAGACTTAATTTTAAAAAAAGTTTTAAAATAGAGAAGAAAAAATTTAAAAAAATAAATTAATAAAAAAAAGGAAAGTTTGAATATGAGTGTTGGAAGGAACATGCCAACCACAGCATTCCAACCCTGGGCCTGTAAAACTTATACCCTTCTGACATACAAGTAATTCTTTTCATGTTCATGGCTATAAAGTATTAAGTTCCTCCAGCACCAGTTTAAAAGTATAAAGTTCTATCTTTGAGCCTGTGAAGTCCAAACCAGCTATATCCTTCCAAGATTTAGTGGTGGGCCAAGCATAGGGTACACGATCCCATTTAAAAGGGAACAACAGGGAAGAGAAAAGGGGTGACAGGCCAAGCAAGTCTGAAACCTAAGACAGCAGACATTGGATTTAAAGCAGCAATTCTCAGCCTATGGGTCAGGCCCTGTTCTTCCATTTGGAACTAGGCAGCAATTAGGAAGGTTGAGAACCACTGGTCTCAAGGCTCCAGAATAATCTCCTTTGACTCTATGTCCAGCATCATCTAAATTCTGGTGTGCAGGATGGGTCCCCAAGAACTTGGGCAGTCCTGTGCCTATGGTTTGGCTGTAATGAGTCGACCTAGCTCTCCGTGGTTGGCCTTGCACACTGGTAGCTCTTTGGTTGTGGGGTCTTGGTGGCAGTCCTGTTACTATAGTTCCACTGGGCATCACCCTAGTAGAGACTTTTGGCAGTGGCATTGCTCTCGCAGCTTTAGTAGGTACTGCTCTCATTGTGAAAATTTCTCTCTATGCCTAGTCTTTGGTCTCTGAGTTGGAAGAATGAAAGCACAGACCACGCAGATAACCAACATGATAGAGTTTATTGACAGGGAAAGATTAATAGAAAGAGTGATAAAGCATTGGCAAAAGAAATTCCAGCAGTGGAGGGGGGAATCCAATATGGAAGCCCCCTACATTTTCAGTGTAGGGTATTTGAATCCTGCTTTTTCTATCCTGTGGCAGGGCATTTAGGGAAGTATGGCACAATTAGCCAGAGGACTATGTGCAGAAAATGATGCTGATCTTTGCTGAGGCATCCAACCCTTTTGGGTTTTGAATGAGGGAGCCTGTTTGTGTTTTGCGATGGGGGTCTGTAATGATACTGCTTTCTGTGTTCACCTAGGGTGAGAAAATAGGATTCCTGGTCCTGCCCTGAGCAGCAGAACACTGCATCACTCTGATAGGGACTCTCTGTGGCAGTTCCAATACTATCCTTCCAATTGGCACAGCTTTCATGAGGATTCTTCTACTGAGACAGATATCTGTGTGAGCATACTGGCTTTCAATGACTCTCTTAACTTAAGTTTTGAGCTCTTTTTCTTTTTTATTGCAGGTTTTGGGCAGGGCCAGGACTGAACCCAACACCTCCAGTGTATGGGACTGGCACACTACTCTTTTGAGTCACAGGTGCCACCCTGTACTTTTACTAAATGGTTTGTGATGCATACATCTCTTTTATTTTCTCTTTGGTACAAGTAGAATAATACTTTAAATGAGATAACATTTAGAAAATGTTTAACATTTCTAAAATACTGAAGATAGTACAATGTTTGTGATCATTATTATTATTATTGAATCAAAGTTTGAAAGATTCATAAGTTAATAGGATATGAGTCAGGCAAAACAAAGAATGAAGTTAAAGTAAGGAAATTCCTGTTTGGAAGATAATACCTTTTCCCTGCTGGGCTGGCCACTTTTTCCTTTTATCTGAAAACTAGGAATCAACCCAGGAAACTTTACCAGAACACATGAGAGTGTTCTGAAACACCTGTGCAGAGCAGTTGGTGGTAGAGCTCAAAGACATCATCAGGCTGAAGGATGTTCAGCTACAGCAGAAAGATCAAGCCTACCAAGTATAATTTTTTTCAGTTCTTGTAGAACATTTAATAAAGCACAGATCCCTGTTCTTTTAGATTTTTCTTTTCACGTAGATTATTAGAGAATCTGGTCCCTGTTTGCCTAATACAGTAACATGATGTCTACTGAACATAACTGTGGTTATATGGTAGGTAAGGGATGAATAAACATTTGTCTATTGCCCATCCCTTGCAAAATGGAAAAAAAAAAAAAAAAAAAGCTTTCAGAAAAACAAACAAACAACCAAAGACTGCATGCGAAGGCTGAATTCACTATTTTGAACAAACAGATAGAACTGAAGGCACTACATCAGCCGGAGAAGCCACTCTCCCAGGTATGGTGACTGGGTGGAATGGAATGTACATTTTCTCATTCAGAAATGCCTCCCAACATAGTAGAATAGTAAAGCAGATCTCCACTAATCACAGACATTAGAGATGGTACATCATACAGAACTAAATGCTGTCCTTTCCTAGTGACCTTGGTGTCCAGGTGGACTATAGACTGCACACAGAGAGAAAAAAAAAAATTCTACAGAAACATGGACATGGAATGTCTCACTGTGACCCAGACTTGAAGAGAAATTAAAAAAAAAAAATTATAAGAGGAAAGCAGTACTGACAGGAAGCATTTACAGAGGAGAGATACATCTCTTTTGGAGGCGTTTCATCATTGGTTAGAAGATTAGGCAACCTGTAAGGTTTATTCCAGCTCTGGAATCCTTCATTTCAATTACACTACACAGAATGTTCTGTGTCCTTCATGGCTTCATGGGTTCTTGTTTGCATGAGTTAGATTACCATGAACTCCCCAGAGGGAGGCTTTCTAGTTTTCAACTTCCACCACTAACACAGTTTAAGACTGGGGACACAGGGGAATAAAGGCAGCACTGCCTGTTGAGGATCAGAGCATTGACCCATACACACTTTCATCATCTTTCCTCTGTGGTTACAGATACTTGTGTTCAGCCAGCTACTTTGAGAAGCAGAGACTTCAGTCTTGTGGAGAGTTTGGCACATGAAGGCAGGAATATCACATGTGCACATTATTGTTTTTGAGTCAAGATTTCACCTGCGTAAGAGATCTTTTTACTTTCACAATTTTCCTCTGCTTTCCCTTTTGACCCAGTAGTATTCTTCTTCTCAATTTGCTTTGCTCTTGTGAAGAGCAAATAATTTAATAAGATAAATAATAATTTATTTAGGCCCAGCCCTTGGGGTAATTGGTTAGCTTTCTAGAACCCAGGATAGTTATGTTTTGCTTTGTTTTCTTTTGGTTTTTCTGAGTGTTTATGTTTAGAGGACATTTCTTTTTCTGAATTGATAACCTTATTTAACTTTGCAAAGCATATATTAAAAGTTCTTCTCAAATAATTTATTCATTTTGATTCTTCTTTCTATGCTGTTTGTTTTTTTCTCTGACAATTCTCACCCCTACCAGCTGTGGTAACACCCACCTCTTTCCCCAAGTTGGTTTGTTCCTTTATCTTCCCCATAGCTATGTCATTAGCTTTTTTAATTGTCCACTTACTATGGTGCTTTTTAATTTAACTTTTAGCTCTGTGACCTTAACATCAGCAATGTGATATAGATCATTTCCTTCTGTTAAATAAATTATTTCTAAACTCCAACAAGCAGTTATAGCAACATTTTAACCATGATGCACCCAACACATGGCTAAGTATTTTGTGGGAAATGTAATTAAAGAAATGATAGCAACTCTGATATGTTACGTGAAACAAAATGCAAACTTTTTTTATTTGTACTTCCAATTACCAGGGGTAGGTTTCTTTTGGGAGGTGAATTCAGTAGAGAGGCAGAATCTCAGCTGAGAACTCTCAATCTAAGAGATCGTGGGAAGAAAGACAAAAAGATTACTGAAAGGTTTGATTTTCTGCTCTTTTCTGAATTTTTTCTTCTCATTTGGCAGCTGTAGTTTCCTGAACTCTATCCTTGGTTCTTCAAGGCAACAAAACTGTGGTGTTTGAATCGGTTTTGTCCTACATGGCACTGATTGGTTTTGCCCTCAGAAAAAAAGCCATCACAATGGAAAACTCAGTGCCATGTTTTCCAAGTATCACACTTCCTACTATTTTCCTGCTTTAGTTGCTCTTCATTCTTTTCAGATGGCTTTTCTCTGTCTTATCCACAGTAAAGAGCTGTTATCTGTGGGAGGGTGACACTACTGGGAGCTGCTTGGCCATAGTGTAACTGGAAGACCCTAGGATTCTTTATTTGTAGTTATGTCAGGTGGTTTTTCTTGCTTTCACCAGTTGTAAAGGGAAAATTCCAGCAAAAGATCAAATATATATTAATAGTAAGTTTTTTTTTGTTTGTTTGTTTGAGGCAGAGTCTCACTTTATCGCCCTCAGTAGGGTGCTCACAGCCATCTCAACTCTTGGGCTCAAGAGATCCTCTTGCCCCAGTCTCCCAAGTAGCTGAACTACAGGCACCAGACACAATGCCCAGCTATCTTTTTGGGACAGGATCTCACTCTGGCTCTGGCTGGTTTTGAACCCATGAGCTTAGGCAATCCACCCACATCAGCCTCCCAGCCTGAGAGCCTGTCAGCCTCCCAGGATTATAGGTGTAAGCCACTTCACTGGGACTTATTGTAATTCTTGTAATGAAATAACTTTATCTCTTGCATTTTCTGCATGAATAGAATTCTACAGAGGAAGAGATGAAAATAAAAAATAAACTCCAGGAAAAGGAAGAATTAATTACTACTTTGGAAGCTGAGCTTAGGCAGGCACAGGCAGAGCAAGCTTCCCAGGTAGGGGTCTTATGCTACTTCATAATTATTAGGTGAACAAATCACTAAAGCCCAAAGGGTTAATAAATGACAAACATATTTTTCTAGATGCCCAGTGGGTACTTATTTATAAGTGTACTTCTAACTCTTTTCCTGTCTTCCTTCCCTTCCTTTTTTCCTTCCTCATTTTTTCTTTCCTTCTTCCCTTCCTCTCTCTTTTCCTTCCTTGCTTCCTGTCTAATAATTTTATTTCAAGATGCACTGATGTTTGTAATTTGGGGAAGATATTTGTGGGGAGTCCAGTATGCTATGTCAATATATGATTAGACCTATTTTTATTTCATAATATTTTTTTTTAAATTAGGTAATGTGTAGTAGTATGTAATCTTTTCCATAGTTTTGGTTTTCTTCTTTGGGTATTTCTATTATCCATATGTTTGGTCTTTGATGATCTTTAGTATTTATCACTTTATCTGAGTTTTTTTTTTTTTTTTTTTGGTCTTTTTTTTAAGGTTTTTTTTGTTGTTGTTGTTAAATCATGGCTGTGTACATTAATGCAATCTTGGGGTAAAATGTGCTAGTTTTATATACAATTTGAAATATTTTCATCAAGCTGGTTAACATAGTCTTCATGGCATTTTCTTAGTTATTGTGTTAAGCATTGGTATTCTACATTTAGTAAATTTCATATGTACCCTTGTAAGATGCACCATAGGTGTAGTCCCACAAATTACCCTCCCTCTACCCATCCTCCTCCCTCCCCTATCCTCCCTATGACCTTTCCTGATATTCTTTGGCTATAATTTGGTATAGCTTTCATATGAGAAGCTTGGGCTTAGTCCCACCAATTACCCTCTCATCACCCATCCTCCTCCCTCCCCTCCCCTTTTTTTCACCTTTCCCCATATTCTTGGGCTATAATTTGGTTATAGCTTTTATAAGGTTTTTTAAATTATTTATTTATTTATTTATTTATTTATTTATTTATTGTTAAATCATAGCTGTGTACATTAGTGTAATCAAGATGTACAACTTGCTGGTTTCATATACAATCTGAAATATTCTCATCAAACTGTTCAAAGTAGCCTTCATGGCATTTTCTTATTTATTGTATGTAGACATTTGTATTCTGCCTTTACTAAGTTTCACCTGTACTCATTCTAAGATGCACCGTAGGTGTGGCCCCACTCATTGCCCTCCCTCCACCCTAACCTCCCCCTGCCCTTCTCCTTCCTTGGCCCGTTCCTCACAGTCTTGTGCTATAGTTGGGTTATAACCTTCATGTGAAAGCTATAATTTAGTTTCATAGTAGGGCTGAGTACATTGGATACTTTTTCTTCCATTCCTGAGATACTTACAGCAGTACATGAACATTTTTTTACATTAATATATATTTCCCTACAATGTGATGTCAATGGCAGCACAATATTCCTTTATATGAATGTACCTTATATATTAATTCAATATGCCATTTAAAAACATTAAAACTTTTTTTTTCAGTAATTATTCTTGTGTAAAAGTATCATACATATTTCTGATTATTCCCTCTTGTTAAATTCTTAAAATGACATTATTAGGTCAAATAGTATGAACACTTTTAGGGCTTTCAATCCATAAGTTTCTTCCCAGTTAATATACCAATTGCCTGCCCTCCCCCAGCAGTTGTTAAAATACCTGATTCATTACACTCTTACCAAATATTTTTAAAAAGCATTATCACTTTAGCACATAGAATTCCTAACTTACAGTTTTATACTTACAATGTTTAATGATAGTAATATATTTTTCCATTTACTTATTTCCCTTTATAAATTGAATTTATACATTTTCCATAAAGTTTTTCTTGATTCACCAGGTAGAAGTTCATTTTTCCAGCATGCTTTAATCGTACCTTATGGAGTTATAGTCTTCCTTATATTGTATCATTCATGTAAATGTCCCTGCTCCCCTAATAGATTTGAGGTTGGGATATTTGGCTCTTTTTCTGAATCCTAGAATAGTACAATATGTACAAGAAGTGTCAATAATGGATCTTTGCACTTATTTTAATAAATCCCACTGTAGAACAATTTTCTTGATTTGGATATTTATTTGTATGCTTTAGGAATTTTTCAAGTAAAGTTTCAACTTTTGAAGTTATCCTACTTTTATGAATTTAATTAGCTAAAATTCAGTTTACTGCAACATAAATCATCCATTCATTTCTTCCCCATTTCTTTTTATCCTTATGCACTTCCTTGATTCCACTCCAATGACAGACTTTCCTCAAATGAAATAGTACTCAAGCTATTAGTTTAGTTTAGTTAGTTTAGATTAGTTTAGTGAAACAGTTACTTTGCTGTGTACGAGAATCACCCAGGAGTGCTTGTTAACCAGGTTAGAGTTTCTAATTCTGTAGGTCTTAGGCAGGGTCCAAGAATTTGCATTTCTAACAAGTTCCCAGGGGATGCTCAGAACCACTGGTTTAAATGATATTCAGCATGCTTAGCATCCCCTTAGAAAGAAACAGCAGCTGCTTCCTTACATAATTTTACTACTGAAATTTCTCCTAGCAAAGGATACAGATAGGAACTTTGAGAAGAAGGAAATTTGGCTTATAGCCTTGGTAAGCAGACTGCCTTAACGCCTTGTATCTTCTCTTGCTGGGAAATCCTCCTGTTGAGAGGGCTGCCTCAGTGAGCATTTTTGAACTTGTTCTGCTTTAAAGAACCCAGTGGGTTCAGAAGAGAGAAGAGAGAACAATGAGAAAGGACACCTGTGACGGACATAGGAGTGGGGTGCAGGTGTGATCAAATGAGTTCCAGCAAATCAGCAATGCTCCCAACTCCCCAAATGCAGAAGTTGGCACACTGGCTATACCTGAAGCTGTCTCAGAAGGGAAATGTCACAAAAGAAGAAAACTGCTACTTAGGACAGCACAAGTCCCGTGGGGGCGTCAACTCCAACAAAATTTTAAAATCTGTATGCCAGCTTCAAGTTGGCAATTTAGAGTTCACTTCACTATAGTCAATGAGGCACCTTCACACAGTAAGCGCAGTAGAGACAAAGAGGGGCTTGCAACTGCCAGAGAGAGAAAAGAGTCCTCTGAGATGAAATGTTAACATAAGAAGTGGAAATGGTTTGTCATAGTCACAAGCTGGCTCTTTGGGGTTCACTTTCCTCTAGTGAGTGAACTGTAGTTTGGTACCCTAGCAAAAGAGTCTCAATAAAATTAGAACGATCGTTTAAAAAGGGCAGAGGGAAAGAGAGACGTAGAGAGAGAAGGAGAGAGAGTTCTTTCTTTTGTGTGTGTGTGATAAGAAGCTTAACAAAAGTGAAAAAATGCTTTATATGGATGGGAGTTTTCATGGCAGTCTCAAGCCGACGTTCACTTGCCTTTGTTATAGTCTAAGCTACTTTAGCAAGCAAAGAATAATGGAGAGGCAGAGAATGCTGGAGACAACAGCTGAGTGGGGTGGGGGGAGACCTTTTGACAGAGATGCTCTGTAACTAAAGTAACATACACATTTCTTTGTGTTTTTCATGTGCTACCTTCCTTATAAGATAGAAAAAGAGTATGTGAATTTCTCCTGGAGCTGAATCCTTGAAATTCTTTTGAAATGTAATTTACTAAAAATATTATTAACTTTTACATATAAAATAAGGTCACATTTCATGTGTAGGGTGACGAAAATTCAACACACGTAAAAGGAAAATAGCACAGTTGAAGTGCATTGAAATATTAATCATTTAAAAAAGTTTGTTTCCAGTATAATTATAGTGGGAAAATAAGAGGGGCTTTTTTTCAGGGGGGAAAAAGCCTCTTCCTCTCTGAAAGGTACACATGAGTTAAGCTTGTTTAAAATTAGTGGAAGAAATTGAGGGAGTGCATTAAATAACTTGTCATGTTATTTCAATTGCTAGTTTGAAATTTATCCAAATTTTCAGGTTTGTTTTGTTTTTCTTCTACTTACATAAGATTGCATGCAATCATAGAACATGAGGTTTGAAGAAGACACTAAATATGACATATTGACAAATGCTTGGATCTCCAAATATTATACTTCCGGTACTTCTGGGGTCTTTGTGAAGATAGCCAGTTTATGTGAGGTATCTTTGATTGTTGAATGGAACCAGACATCATTATTTCATTTACTCCATAGTAAACCAATCAAATTCATCCTCCTTGCTACAAATATTTGTAGAAAACTACCATATCCTCTTTAATTCTACAGGTTTTAAATTGCCAGGTCCTTCAGCACTGAGTATGGTGCTTCAGGTGGTCTGACCAGTGCAGAGTAAAGAAGTACATAATTTACATTGAACCAATTTCAGATCAATTTGCCACAACTCTACAGCATTGGCTCCTTTGAAACTTATTAATATTCCAATGATGGACACTCTAAAGGCCCTGATTTCATCATTATACGGTATGTCCATGTAGCAAAATTACTTTTGTGCCCCATAAAATTTACACAATTAAAAGATAAATACAAAAACCTTATTATTAATAAGTCACCCAAATCCTTGATATTTTCATACATGTTAGTTTCAGGAAGTAACTGGATTCACAGATAGGGCATGATACTTTTTTCTATTCAGCTTCTTATAAGAGTCTATCTCCTTTCCTATCTATAGAAATATTTTTGAATCCAAATTCTATGATTAAACATGTATTATATTATTCCAAACTTTGTGAAACTCACAAATTAATAAACATGCTATATTCATTTATGTCTACATATATGTGGACATTTGAAGATGCGTGTTGTGTGTGTGTGCATTTTCAGATCAAGGTAGTGACTGACAACTCATTCTCTGAAATCAAACAAACCGTATGCCAATTCCAGTTATATCAATATTTGTGACCTTTGGGATATGCCTACCCTTGCTAAATCTGTTTTCACTTCTCTAAAATGATTCTTAACATGGTGAGTGTTTATCAGAATGAAACATGATAATGTTTGTAGATGTGCTTAGCATTGTTCTTGGCACATAGCAATGGGGTAAATTTCTTAACTTCTCTAATTCTCAGTTTCCTGATTTGTAGTTATTGGCCAGGGCTGGGTTTGAACCCACCACCTCTGGCATATGGGGCTGGCACCCTATCCCTTTGAGCCACAGGCACCGCCCTCAGTTTCCTGATTTCTAAAAGTAGAGATAACAATAGTACATTTCTCATTGAGCTCTTGGAGGAAATTAACTGAGTTAGTATACATATGGATATTGGAACAATTTCTAGTGTGTAGAAGCTACTATAGAGTAGCTGCTATGCTCATCAGCATTATGAATAGTTTTCAGTGTTGTAATTACTTAACTCACAGATTAGCTCTCAAGATATGGCATCACCTGCCTTTTTTGCTACAAAATGCTATACTTGCTTTATTATATTTGATTTTTTAAAAATTATTAAATCATAGCTGTGTACATTAATGTGATCATGGGGCACCATACACTGGCTTTTTAGACCATTTGATACATTTTCATCACTCTGGTTAAATAGCATTCCTGGCATTTTCTTAGTTATTGTGTTAAGACATTTACATTCTACATTTACTAAGTTTCACATACACCCTTGTAAGATGCACCGCAGGTGTAATCCCACCAATCACCTTCCCTCTGCCCCCCTCCCCCCCTCTCCTTCTTTTCCCCCTT
>CAUYPK010127124.1:0-43378 GCA_963574355.1 Loris lydekkerianus | reverse complement strand
TATTTCAGATTGTATATGAAACCAGCACATTGTACCCCTTGATTGCACTAATGTACACAGCTATGATTTAACAATAAAAATAAATAAATAAAATATTATTACAAAAAAAACCCCGATGACTCCATACTGAATCTCAGAGTCCAAGCATTATATAACAGACATACTCTTATTTGACAATGTGAATGTTACTTTCTTTGCATTACTATTATTATTATTGCTTAATATTTTGATGCAGCAATCTCTGATTTTTCTGAATGTATTTATGTTCGTTCATTCTTTACAAGGTTTCTGTTTCTAGTCCTTATCTTAAACATTGTTATTGTTATTAAATTTTAAGCCTCTATAATTTTGTAAAGGCAAAAAATGGAAACCTACTAAATACATGCATATGTAAAAATAAAAAATATATATTTTTTTTTAAAAATAGGAAATGTGGAAATGAAAATTAGATGTTTTTGTACCCTATCAGATTCTGGTTCTTAAATCTCCCTCTAAAAAAATGGAGTGGGAAATAGAAAAATATTAATAGAGGTTTCATTAAGTTATAATAGATCTCTGGGTGATTTTTCTTCCTGAAACTTTTTTGTTTTTTATGCAAAATAATTGTTATTGAAAAACAATAATAACAAAGAAGTTATTGAAAAATAAATTAGGCCAAAGACATAGACAAGTAATTTCAAGTCCATAATTTCCAGATCAACTTCTACTTCCAATGTGGAAACCAAGATCCACTAGTCCAACATCAAACCTGACACTTAGTGTCTATAAATTTTGTTTATGCTTGGAATCTCTCTGCAATCCAATGTTTTTGTGCACCCTGTGATCATTTAGGCACTTTGGGTAGGGGAATATGCAAGATTTTTTTCAAATGGATGGAATAAATTATGCAAACACAGCAAGCAAGGATGGTATGGTACATTCATTAAGTTTTCTTTTTTTTAATTTCATATTAATATGAGGGTAGAAACAATTAGGTTACAATGTTTGCATTTGCTAGGTAGAGTCTCTGCTGTAGTTTTATTTCACACCCAGGAGGTGTGCCATGTACCTTTACATTGTGCCCTTAGATTTTGCATTATGTTGTTTATCACAGCTCAATTTATAATCACCAAATGTAGAAACAACACAAGTGCCCTCATGAATGGATTAATAAATGGTGTATGTACACCATGGAATATTATTCATAAATAAAAAAGATGGAGACCTTATATTTTTTGTATTAACCTGTATGGAGTTGAAACACATTCTTTTTAGTAAAGTAATACAAGAATGGAAAAGCAAGTATCCAATATACTCAGTATTAATATTGAGATTTGCACTAGATTGTTTATCACAGCTCAATTTACAATCACCAAGATGTGGAAACATTCATTAGGTTTTCAATAAGTGCTGCCCCAAACCAAAGACAAAACTCATTATTTTTTGAGGACTGTGACTTGACCTGAGACTACAGATGAAGGAGAGTTTTTAAAATGAATAGGGCATGCTGAATAATGACCCATTATTTCACTAATTAGAGCAATATGAGTCATGCACGTTAAATATTCATTCCATGAACACAGAAACTCATGACAACCCCACTGTTCTGTCCTCCAGAGTGCATAGTTTAGAAAGAGGTCCATTAGATTAAATCCCAAATTTGAAATATTCCTGTTCTATTGTTCATCCTTGCCTGTACGTGTTCCCACTTCAAACTGAATATGTCAATTATGTCCTCACATATGGTGCCCTCAACTGCTGTAAAAGTGGCCCTGGGCTCACTCTCTGGGCCATAATTTTGGCAGAATGCCTAATGCAAAAGGTGCAGTCATTTGCCATGTGGAGTCAATTTTCATGCTCCAGGCTTTTTTTATCCTCCAACTCTGAAAGTGCTCTGTTTGTCACCGTGCTCAATGGTTAAATATCCCTACATGTAGTTCAAAAATAAATTGTCACTTTTAAGGACAGAGATATAAGCACCTGCGATAAGCAATAGATGATACATGGGCTGATCTACAACTAGGAAAAGTGGCCCAGGGCACTCCAGTGCAACACGGTAGAAATCCCCAGAGGAGCAGGTGGTGACAGAGAGGCACACTATGGCTTTCAAAAGCAGGAAGCTCTGGCGAGGGAAAATCAATATCAGTACCTTAAGCATACATTAGCAAAGGAAAGCCAAGGTTATTATTTTATTTGTTAAGGTTTTAGACCACAGAGTAGAGGCATTCACATCAGCAATTTAAATCAAGCTAATCTTTTTGAGATTGTCCATTTATTCAAAACATTAAACTTAATTGACACTTCAAAGATGATGACTTTTTCCTCACCATCTTGGTTGCTGCCTTCCTGCTGATTTCTTTTATTGGGCTCTTTAGGTCCTGTAATTGGAGTTAATGTGTATTTTCACTGTCCCCACTAGGCTTACTCATGTGTGACAATACTAAACTGCTGCCGCAATTCCAACTGGGGGAAAGAAAAGTCCACAATGAAAAAAGTATAACCTTATCTATTTTTACCAAAATATGCATTCTCCTCTTCTTAGAAAAATAATCCCAGGCATTTGTTATAATCTAGTAGAGTGTTTTTGTTGTTTTGTTCATTTTTTAGTTATTCTTAACAGAATCAAGTTTAAAAATGGCTATTTATACCTATAATACTATTGGATATTCTCTCTTTGTGGTTGTTCGACAGTGATGCTCAGAAGGGAGGGGAGAAGTGAGACTTTCATCCAGCCAGAACAGTAAGAGGTTCACTGCAGCTATCAGGGAGGCCTCGGCAATTGAGGTTCCCACGAGGAGCTCACTGTGGTCTGATGCTATATAATTAGCCTCCCAGTGGCTTCATGTTGCTCCTCTTATGCAGGAGAGATCACTTATTTGGGAAGCTTGGAATTATTATTATTTTTTTTTCTCAAAGATCTATTAGGTAGTCACTGAGGAACAGTTCTCTAAGGAAGATGAGGTGAGGCCCCATCCTGTGCCACCCACCTTAATTCTGTCCCAGGTGATTGCTCACACCTGAGTGGAGAAAATGCCCTACAAATCTACCAATCAGAACTTAGCAGCCAACTGCAGAAGGTAGAAGACTCTCTAGCCCAGCAACAGGTACTACAGTATCTGGGAGGTGACCAAGAACAGCCTTAAGACTAATTATTATGTCATTAGCTAAAATCTACCTTGCAGTACAGTCCCCAACAGGCTCTCTCTGAACCACTTAGAGGGCCTGATCCACACCACATAGTATAAAAAGAAATTGGAAGCCATAACCCAGACCTTCTCTTGTCACGACAAGGGGGACTGGTTTGCTATCTGTTGCAAGCGTATCTTGCTCTGTAAACCTACATCTTGCTCTTATTCTGAAAACCCACCTCCCTCTTCCTTAGTAAACTCTGTTTCATGTTTGCCCTCCTTTGGTTTCTGAGGTTTCTTGTTATTTTTCCACCAACTGCACCCCAAGATCCGAGGACCCAGGCAGCTGCCTGAAATCCCAACAATTTAGGACACAGGAAGCTGCCTTGAAACGCAATAGATCCACCATTAGTAAATGACAGAACCAGAGTTGGCACCACCCTCCCCATCCATAGGAGAGCCCATCTCCTGTCCCCATAGCAAGGATTAAAGGTGCTAATACTTAGAAAGATAGGTCATTCTGCAAAGTTAAAAGACAGAGAAAATTCACCAGTATTTGTAGTATCTTAAAACAATGTTTCTCAGGGTGCTGATGATGGACCATACACATCAGAATAATCTGGGTACTTATTAAAAAGAAAAATTCCTGGACCTTCTCCTAGACCTCCTAAACAGAGCCTGGAAATCTCAACTCTCAATAACCTCCCTACCAAGTTTTGCAAAATGTCCTATAACCTAGTCAGGCTTATGTACATAATTTATAGCTGAGCTTTCCTAGGTCAGGTGTAAATAGTTAAAATATTAATGGTTTTAGAAATGATGAAAATGAAAATTCACATATGTTTAGTGGCATGTTATTTGGGTTTTTGTGGTGTTGTAAATTAGACATATAAAAAATGAGAAATATAGCCAAGATTCTTACTTCTTATATTATTCCTAGCACTTCCATATTTAAATATTTGTCACAACAGTGGAACATGGAGGAAGTATGACTGTAGTTACAGCTTTTCTATGTTCAAAGTTTAACAAGAATTCTCAGGCTCCTGTATAATTAGTTTTCCTAACTACTCAGAGGAGCAACAGATATCAGACAGGACCCTTTGTCTCCACTATCCATAGGGCTCAATTATCCAAGGGCAAGGGTGATGGGAGCAATTTGGTAACTGAAACTAGTCTAATATATAATGATGAGCAGATAGTGGAACAACTGGTTTGTTCAAAGCAATATGGACAGAGACACTCAAGTGGGATTAAGGAGACCCTTCAAGTGCATGCTCAAGTGTGTCTTGGCAGCTGTCAGCATCTTACCAAATCTTGGGTGCAAAGGTGGGCGTGGAACGTGTAATACACATCTCCTCTCTCAGCAGACTTGTTCCTGCCTCTTCATTGTTTTATCTTGGTTCTTCCATCTCCCATATACCATAGGTAACCCAAAATATTACTTAATAAAAAGACTGTGTAGCTGTTTTACTTAGATAAGAATAGTCTGCATTAGAAAATTCATTCAAGTTTTCTTTATAAGTCTGTTATCCTGACTCAAGAGTGACTGCGTGAGTCACTTTTGGTAAATCATGTGCCATCTTCTCGAAGGAGTCTTTACCTGCAAAAATTTCAAAGATACAGCCAACCAAATCATTTAGTTTCAAAGTGGCCTGTATTTCAGATGATATGTTTTTTGAAATAATAGCTCTTGCCTCGTGTTCATAAAATCTATGAAAGAAAAAGCTGATGTAATATTAACACACAATTACATCAATTTTGAAATGATGTTCAATTTTTGTATAAATGTGTTTTAGATGCTGGGAGAAATACGACATTAGAATACTCCATAGCTTGAGTCAAAGATATGCCTGGTGTGCCCCACCTTCATTGTATTCATTAATGCCACTATCTGACACTGTGTCTACACATAGACTTGGAATCTGAAACCATGACAAATACCAAATGACTTCCATCTCTTGAACAAAACCCCAAAACTGAAGGTGTAGCTACTTTATTAGGACATCTGCATGTTCCAAAGATTTTTGGGCACACAAGCCCAAAATGCAAAAGGATAATACAATACAATTATTGCTATTTTTTATCTTATCAGGAAAGTATATTTTATTTTATTATTTGTTTATTTCACATTAATATAAGTATACATATGATTAGGTCACATTTGCATTTATAAGGTAAAGTCCAAGTTGTAGTTGAATCCTTCACCCAGGAAATTTGCCGTGTACCCCTGCATTGTGCCCATTAGGTGAGAACTTATCAAGCCCCCTCCTCCCTTCTTGAATTTAACTGAGTTTTTCTCTCATGTGTGTATGTTGTTGTTAATATACAAGTCTCAGTTTACTGTTGCGTAGATGGGATGCTTGCTTTTCCATTCTTATAAGACTTAGGAGAATGTTCTCCAAATCCACCCAAGTTGTGACAAGAGATACAAAATCTCTCTTTTTTACTATTGACTTGTATTCCATGGTGTACATATACCGCAGTTTAATTGATGCATTCGTGGGTTGATGGGCACTTGAATTGTTTCCACATCTTCGTGATTGTGAATTGGGCTGCTATAAACAGTCCAGTGCAAATGTCCTTATGATAAAATGACATTTTTTTCTTTTAGGTATATACCTAAAAATGGAATTGTAGGATCAAATGGAAGGTCTACTTTTAGCTCTTTGAAGAATCTCCATACTTCTTACCATAGATGTGGTACTAGTTTGCAGTCCCACCAGGAGTGTAAAGATGTTCCCTGCCTCTGCTCCCACACCAGCATCTGTGGCTTAGGACTTTGTCACAGATGTGGGCTATTCTTACTGGGGTTAGGTGATATCTCAAAGTGGTTTTGATTTGCATTTCTCTAATAATTATAATGTTTTGCACCTGACAAAACTAAGTCCAAAACTACTTGACACTTCCTTGAAGTAGGAAGAAAACACATCCAATATTCCTGGTACATCAATGCAACACCCATATTTTGGGAAGGAATGAAAACAATAAAAATCAAATCCAAAGACCTTCCCATGGCTTGTACAAGCTGCAAATTTTATTACCTTCTATCAGGGCCCAATAAATGAATGGTAATTGTGAAGTGGAGTTAAGGCATCTCTCGTTGCAAATGTTTACTGTGGGTTCCTCTGAATGGGCAAGTTACTCCTGACTTCACTCACAGACACTGCCCTGGTATAAGTACAGATGAGGGGTGTTGTGCCTTGGTCACCCTCAAAGCCACATGTCCTTCATATTTCCCAGGATGTCTTGGCACATGTGACATCTCAAAAGAGGACAACTTTGGTGGGAAATTGATCATTGAAGTCTGACATTCCTTGCAGAAAATCTATTAACCAAAGGAGTTAGTGTAATGAATAGTAGATATTTTTATGTATCTTAATTTTGGAAATGGTTCTCAAAGTTAGTTACCAATGTCCAAGTCTTCCCCATCAAGACTGAACTTCAGAGTTAATCATGTGTGTATTTATGCTCAATAACTTTTTAGATATATAAACCTCCAAAATGCAAACAAAATGCATAACTACAATAATCAGAATAACATGAGCTAACACTTTTGAGTTCTTACAGTGTTCTGAACATTTCATATGTGCAAAATAATTTCTAAATTGCATTCAGAAATTAATCTTACAAATGTTCTTATGAGGGAGTTGCTATTTACTCTTATTTTACAGATGAGGAACCGGAGGATAGAGATTAAATAACAAATAATTATCTTTTTTAGTCTCCATAATTTATTTTAAATTAGCTTCCTTCTCTATCCAGTGTTTTTCAAGCATTTTTAAAAATTTTCCATCACACTTAAATTATATTAATCAAAAAAAAGAGTAAAAAATAGGATATACTTACTGTGCTTTGAACTTCTTTCAAAAATAATTTAATTACTGATCATTAAAATATTTTTTGGCACACCCACAATCCTCTCACAGCATACCAATGTGCCATGCCATACTGGTTGAAAATCACTAATGTAAAACTTTTTTTCTCATCTATTTGTGAGGTCAATATTCAGGTTTTCAAAAAAGAGTCACATCTAGAATTCATGCAGACATGTTATTAAATAATTTTAAGAACACCTGGACTATATGCGTGGACATATCAGGGTTCCTTCCCTTGCAATTTTATATAGGTAATTTCTTTGCCAAGGTAATTTGCATGCAGTGAAGAAATGCAAGAAATCAGTGGTACTGAGAAAGATATGAGCTTGTCTGATTCTAAGTCCTCATGTAGATACAGGGAAGAATAACATGGCCTCACAGAGTACACAAAATTGTTGCAAAGATCAAAAATGTAAAATATGCTTAGAAGACTGTATAATATTTTGTACAGTCTGACCAAAATTGCTACCATCTCTACCTTTTTTTTTTTTTTTTAGAGATGGGGTCTCATGCTGTCCCCAGTGCCAGAGTGGTTCAGTGTGATGATCTTAGCTCATTGCAGCCTCCAACTCCTGGGCTCAAGTGATTCATTCCCCCGCCTTAGTCTCCCAGGTAGATAGGACCACAGATGTGCACAACCACTGTTGGCTTTTTTTTTTTTTTTTTTCATTTTTGTAAAAAGCTGTTGGAGTTCCCTCCAGTCCAGGAACAGAATATGCTCTTGTAGTGTGATTTCCTGTGAGACCTTGTAATGTCACAAGTAAAATCTATGACGATTTGATTGGGTTCCTTGTCACCCAGGGATAACCTATAAGGGCCCGAGCAGAGCAATGCTTCTTATGTTAGAGTATGAGGACCCTCCTGTATTGTTGCACCATAAGAGTATTTAACTTGCTTAACTTCCTTCAGGCCAAATAGCATTTCACAGACTACAAAGACAGACACACAGATGAATGAAAATCAAATTGAATTGAGTTTTTCAGTTGTGGGCATGAATTAGATCATCTACTGGCTTCATAGCAGTATTAAGTACATTGTATATTTGCTTTCCATTCTTATGATACTTTACTAAGTAGAATGTTCTCCAACTCCATCCAGGTTAATACGAAAGACATAAAATCACCATTTTTATGGATAAATAGTATTCCATGGTATACATATACCACAGTTTGTTAATCCATTCCTGAGTTGATGGGCATTTAGGTTGTTTCACATCTTGGTGACTGTAAATTGAGCTGAGATAAACAATCTAGTGCAAATGGATTTATGATAAAATAATAATTTCTTCTTTTGGATAGATACCTGGTAGTAGGATTGCAGAATCAAATGGGAGATCGAATTTGAGTTCTTGCCCCCAATTCTTATAAGACCAAAGACAAAGGTATAAACATATTAACAAATATCTGGGTGATATAAACATATCACCCAGAAGATGTCTGATCCAGAACCAGGTACTCTCCCTGCAAGAGACACTAGCACAGCCAAACCTGAAATGCTCTAGAAACCCAGTGCAGGGGTCACTCAGGTTTTATGATAAAGGGGCCTGAACCCCCAGAAGAGCGACAGGGCCACAGGCAGGTGTTATCCCATTTGGTATGCCAAATTTGTTACAGAAGTGGCTAAGGAAATTTCACCCCAAAGTGTGTGTCCCTGGTATAAAGAATACTATGAATTGAAGGCCATTCAAGGTCAAAAAAATGGAGGCCTTCGCTCCACTTGCACAATCTGAACTGGCTAGATCAGAAGATCAAAGGGGACAACTGACTCCCTTTCCCAATTCCTGCTATCCCAAAATATTTGAGGAATGAAGGTCAGGAATGGCAGTGGACCTGTCCCACATCATTTGGATTATAAATACCTATCTTCCAAGTTAATCTACAAGTCAATCTATTTCTCCCCCATCCATTCATCCTCCCTAGAAACCACCCTATCACACTCCCTAGCAACCATTTATGCCCTATATGCCTCAATTTCCCCCCTCCCTTCTTGACAGGCCTATATGAAGTATTTGAACTCCACTGGAAAATTGGATTATTTCTCCCCAGGCACATGGTAAATAAGCCCTTTTTTTTATTAATCTACCTTAATTGTGAGTTGATCTTACAGCAATCTTTTGGGGGAAATGGCAAGTTTCTCTGCAGTCCTTCATTACCTAGCAGTGAGTTTACTGACATGCACAGAAGTTAGTACTGAGAAAAGAAAAGGCTTTGCTGTAAGGTTGACCAACAAGGAGATAGGAGGTGAGGCTGGAATCTGTCTCCCTTATCTGACTTCTAGGGGCAAGTTTTATGGATTAGGGAGGGCAGCCTTATTAGGCAAAAAATGCTGGTGAGGCAGGGCTTAAAAGCAGACCATTTCTCGTAAGGTCTGATTAGGGAAATTTTAGTATCCAATTTTCCTGGCAACAGACCTCTTACTTCTGAAAGGTGTCAGTGTTCAGGTTCTGGTCACACTCTGGTCCTTGCAGTTCCTTAGGAAGGACACTTCAGTCCTGAGTGTCATTGAGATTATGCTTCTCCTTTGTACAGGCTCAACCTAGGTCTGTTATGACTGTAAAACAACTCAACATGCATTTATTGACAGAGTTGGACCAGTTCAAACTAGTTCTGCAGTTACAGTATGCTAATATTATACCATAATATTACACTTGTTGTATACCTATATGGTGTGTTCCTATGT
This sequence comes from Loris lydekkerianus, assembly GCA_963574355.1. Taxonomy (NCBI): domain Eukaryota; kingdom Metazoa; phylum Chordata; class Mammalia; order Primates; family Lorisidae; genus Loris; species Loris lydekkerianus. Next base: position 33,717 of record CAUYPK010127124.1, on the reverse strand, counting down.
GTATACATGTACCAATTGCTCCTTCTATTCTGTTTTACACCAGAAGATTTTCCCCAGAAATAGTGTCAGATGTAAATAGACTGGTTTAGTGGCCTGCTTCAGAGTACCTCTTTTTTATTTCTATGTTTTTGGAGACAAGCATTTCACTTAGTTGTCCAGGCTAGAGTGCTGTGGCATCATAGCTCACAGTAACCTCAAATTCCTGGATTCAAGAGATCCTCTTGCCTCAGCCTGTTGAGTAGCTATAACTATATGCACCAACAATAATCCCTAGCTAGTTTCTCTCTTTTCAGTAGAGACCAGGTCTCGCTCTTGCTCAGGCTGGTCTTGAACTCCTGAGCTCAAGGAATCTTACTGCCTCAACCTCCCAAAGTGCCGGGGTTACAAGTATAAGCTACAGAGCCAAGCTCCCAGAGTGCCTCTAAATGAACAAGCTAAAATCATACTCAATCTTTTGTGTTCAAGCCATGGCAAGCATTAGTGCTTTTTCTATTCCAGTTGTATCTCCTGTGTCTCTTCTATTTCAATAGTGGTGGAGGGCAAAACCCATTTGCTATTAATTATGGCCCATAATGAATAGGACATTTTCAGAAGGAGCTGACACATACTCATTCTGATGAAAATTACATCTATGCATAGCCAATAGTAAAGAAATATCATCTAATAAATCAAAATCAGGGTCCAGAAAAAGAAAACATAGCCTTAGTAAAAATCCTTAATGTGTGAGTTATTCTTGCCAATAATTGCATAGATCAGACTGGTTCCACAGTCCATCAATAGGTAAATTAAAATTGTTTCTAGAACCCAAGGGGGCAACTTCAAATTTTGTGTTGGCTTGGTGAAAAATCTCTACCTGATAGCTCATATAACCCACATATTAGTTGCTTCTCTAGGGGATGTCCTTCATTTTAGGGTCTGTAATAGATTTTCAAGGATAAAACTTTAATACTTTGAAATTGTGAGTTTCTAAGACTCTAGGAATTCTTTTTAGTGACATATCACTTCACCAGATCTTAAAATATGTGCATTTAGATATCAATGGCAAAAGAGATGAACTCTGTGACTCACAGCAAATAGTACACAGTAAACATTTTGGGGCAAAAATATGTATTGTAAATATTTTTGGAAAAGATCCCTGTCAACCACTTAGGGAAAAATATTACATTAGTAAAACAAATGTGAGGGAAGAGGCTTAGTCATGCCAAGCACAAAGAAACTTCCAGGCCTAAGATATTTCTAAAGCACTTCCATTGAGCTTTTGCAATTATCCCCCAAGGGGCCAATTCTGAATAGAATGACAACTAAAGTGAGTTAATGGAACAAAGATTGTAGGAGAAAATTCAAAATCCCTTCAACATTACTGCTTTTGCATTCGCAAAGAATGCATTGATAGTGACGAAGAGTGATGGCTCCTATCAGCTATTAACAGAAGAAAGCAAGAAATTGGAACATAATAAAAGGAGTTATTTACTTGCTCAAATGAAATCTTAGCCATTCCTCTACATCAACTGTGTATAAGTAAGCCCTGATTGGAAGTAACAAATTATAAAATGTTCAAAACGTTATTACGATTGGTGACAGAAGCATTTGGCTCATATTTATTTACAATTTAGTCTTATTTCTTTTCAATATGGATCTCAGAGTAAGTTTGCCTGGCTGCAGTGCATTACACAACAAGGCCACTACCAACTGTACCCTTTGCTCACAGCTCAATCTCCTAATTAAATTTCCAGATGTATGAAACTTCTGGAAAGAGTATCAGATTCCCTCAATCTTCCAAGAAGACTTGTGAGAAGTTAATGTGTGACATTGCTACAGTGTTGATTATCAATATTCCTATATGATATTTTCTTTTCAGTCAGATGGGCTTAATTCTGAAGATACTTCTTGAGGCACAACACAAGGTACTAAACAACATGAATGATTAAACCCTGGCCCTGGGGCCATTAAATAATTAATGCCCATTTTTTTTTAATCAGCAAAGTAACACACACTGCCTATACCATCCTCTTCATTATTTAGTAAAAACGCAAATTCACTGTCAAATGTGCTCATAAATACCTAGTAAGATAATGAAACCCACCAGAAACACAAACATGTCAACCTGTCAAATTTGGGTCTGAATTTATCAGAAAGGAGAGATAAGATTGAAAGCCCAGAGGTGGCTGTCTATGCTGCGTATCACAAAAACATTTATTGCACTGAAGATAAAATCCCTACAGAGTAGCAGAAACCAAACATCTTATTTCACTCTTTATCTGAGCCAGATGTTTCACAAACCACTTGATGGACCAACATGGAGCATCTGTATTAAGTTAAAAGTCACAAGGCTGAACGTACATGTGTGATTGTCAGAGTTTTGATGCCCCACCACATAGCTAGATAAAAGGAAGGGAGGGATATCAGAGATGGGAGATGGGATTTTGTTTAAACTCCTAACCATGTCATGTGTATGGTAGGCCAGCAATGACTTGGTTATGTCATTTTTTTAAGCATCATGGAGTTTTGTACTATTAAAGTTACTTCTATTCATGATAAACTTGCTTTGAATCTTCTATGAAGAAGGTGGAACTCTTTTAGCAGGGAAGATAGCAAATTTTCCTTATGTGGCACTTCAGTTAAATCATAAAATGTGTGCAATTGGGTCTATTGAAAAAACCATAGTTGTAGAAATAGCAATCAAGAAATCTGTTTTACTGCCATCTACATGAACAGTAATGGAGCAACCCTCTCCTTTAATTTTTATCAAATGTTCCTATCTTTGTGGATCTTAAAGAAAAAGCCTAAGTTTTCTCATAATTCACTTGTTTTTAAATGCCTTATAAATTCCATCAAATGCATATATTGCCTTATAGAAGTTTTCCACTTACTCAGCTGGGCAATTTTTTCCTAGAGTTATATCTCCCAATTGATGTCGCTACTTAATTATTTATTTTTATAAAAGTACATTAAATGGTTTCTGAGATTAAAGCCAAATAAAGGTGAACAAAGTCTACATTGGCTTTATTTTCCCCAGAAATTTATTTTTTAAATAACAGAAGAAAAATACTTTCTCTTGGTATAAATTATAGATGTTTCATTAATAAATGCTTTGTAATAAATGGAAGATCCATAATTCATAAAAATTTTAAAAAAGGTTCCTATTGTGAACCATATCTGAGGATAATGAGAGTCGCATGACAGACAACTTATGAAGCCACAGTGAAGCCAGGAAAGCATTCTGCAAGGTGGAATCTGAGAAGCTGAGCTGAAGCAGTGCAGCTGACCTTGTCTGCTCAGCTGACATTCGTCCCCATCCTCTCTGTATGATCTAGCCAAGGTTTCACCGTGATTGTGAGGATGTTTGTCTGAGGGGACTCTGAAGAGGCAGTCACACATAGACAATAGGTGTTGTGTTATTGGTAGAGTAAAGGTTACTTTGATGATAGGATGTTTTTTCTGATGATTCTCTAGACACTTTGTTAAAATGAAAGTCACCTTTCTGTTGTTTAAACATTTTGCAGTTTAAATGTTAAAATGTTAAACTGTTAAACTGTTAAAATGGAAACTACTTTGATATTACTTCCTAACATATAAACTTAAAATTTTCTAGGTTGGTTTCTTTGTATTTTACTCTAAAAGTTATTAGAGTTATAACTGAGGCAGAGCATAATTACAGGGAGTCTACTCTCACTTTTCTCCAGAATCATTGGCCTTCTGAAAATAAAGCTTGTTTGGACCTAAACTCTGTCTCCGCATATTGGCTGACAGTGACAGTTGGTGGGACCCTCTTCGATAAAACTATCAGTCCCCAGTACAAAGTCCTCACTGCCAGTGCTCATTTGCAATGATGTTCATCATCAATTTGATCACTCCATGTAACTGTACACTTCCTTCAATTTCAACCAGTAGTTGTGATAGTATTGATCGTTTATTGTATAGTAATCATTTCTATAAAATTGGTTACATCATACTTCTAGGGCTGAAATCAAAACTTTTTTGTGTGTTTAAATGGAAACCAGAATATCACAATTCCAAAAATGTTTTTAAAAGATAACAAAAAAAAGTAATAATCAAAAGTAAAGAATAGAAATTATAGTCTTCTTTCTCTAAAATCTCTAGATTTTAGGCTATCCTAGAACAAAGCAAATTATTGGATTTTAGATTATTCTAATGCAATATACCTGATATGAATAAGGTATGCAATTTCCATGCCTTTTTTTGAATCATGTACTTGTGAAAATCGTATCTTCATATTACATTGAAATGAAGACACATTACATAGATTAAAACTTGGTTTATATTTGCTTTTGAAAATCCAAAAACACAATATGATTTCTAGTATTCAACATAAATATGTATGTAAAAGACTTCAAAGCACAGTTTTTATTTTAACATTTTTTTCTGAACATCCTGTTTTATAAGGATAATAAAACATAAAATATGTTCTTCTTCCTCCTTATACATTTTTAAAATAAATATAAATAAAATGTTTTTCTTCCTGTGGCATAGACTGAGAAAGGCAAATATAATGGGAGACTGGAGGGTATTCATCCTTCATTCACATTCCTCTATAGATGCTGAACTGATTGAAATTAGATAGAAGAGCAGTACTGATTAAAAATAGATATAACCTCTGCAACTGTACCTGACATTTCTGCAGAGGAGATGGTTGGGAACTAAAACAGAGTTCCCACTTGCATAATTGAAGTTCTGGATGAGAACAGAGCTTGGTGCTAAAACAAAAAATGAGCTCCCTCTAGTCTCTGTTCTAACTTGCATCTTCTGACCTTATTTCCTGGATCTTGATGAGGGAAATAAACCCAGAGGTGTACAGAAAAGGACAGACCTTTCTTTCTTAACCTGTTTAGAAAGGTCGAAGCCCTACTGTGGTCTGAGAGAGGAACTCAGGAAAGGGAAGAACACATTTTTGAAGATTTCTTGTTTAAACTTTTTATTAAAAATGATATTATAAAACATGTAATTTTGGTAATCACTTCACCAAGAAAACAGAATAGTAGAAAGATATCACATTCTAGATGCAGATTGAATCTAAATCTTAGTTCTGCTACTTATTGTGGAATTTGAGGTCTGACAACTACATTTGCGAACTTTCCCTCATGTTCTCATGTTAGCAGCACTGTACAAACAGCTTGGTAAGGGTTTAGAACCTTGGTGCATCAGTGTCTCACATTTGTGTTCATGTCAACATGCAGTGGTGTTCATTACTGTTATTGTGTGTTTCTGTGTGCTGTGGGAAGAATGTCAGAGCTTTAATTAGAGCAATGAACAAACATTAAATTCCTTGCTGAACTTGGCAAGAATGGAAGTCAAATCAGGAATATGTTAGTCCAACTTTATGGGGGATAATGCCATGGAAAAAATAGCAGTGTACAAATGTATTAAACATTTTTCTAAAAGGAGAAAAGGTATCACTGATGAAGAGAGGTCAGGACAGTCAATAATGAAAAGAACTGATGAGAAACATTCATTGAATTGTGCATGAAAATCATTAGCATAGCAGACCAAATACAAAGATCTGTGCAAAAATGGCCCTGAAGGAGCTCAACAAAAGCAAAGGAGAGTTAAAGTTTGCCAAGATCTTTTGGAGAGGCAAGACAATGTTTTGAGCCATGTTATGGTGATGAAACATGAGTGTACCAATATGACCCTGAAATAAAACATGAATGTACACACTGGAAGTAAGTCAATTTTCCACAACCAAAAAAGTTCCATCAGTCCAAATCAAGAGTTAAAATGATGTTGCTAACTTTTTTTATATCGCAGGGATTTATTATTCATTATGAGTTTGTACCATCTTGGATAAAAAGTTACCCACGTTTACTATGTAGAAGTGCTGAAAAGTCTGCATAAAAAATTAGATTAGAACAACCAGAATTTTTTGCCAACAACTAATGGCTCTTGCAACATGCCAATGGAACAGCTCACACAGCACTGTCTTGTGAGGGAGTTTTTAGCCAGGAAATAACTGTATTGGAACATCCTCCTTACTCATCTGATCTAGCCCTCAAAGCCTTTTTTTTGTTACCCGAAGATGAAAAAAATTTTGAAAGGAAGACATTTTGATGACATTCAGGACACCAAGGATAGTATACAGTTGATAACTCTGATGGCCATTCCAGAAAAAGAGTTCCAAAATTGCCTTGAAGGGTGGACTAGGTATTGGTGGCAGTGCATAGCTTCCCAAGGCAGGTACTTTGATAGTGACCATAGTGATATTCAGCAGTGAGATACATATTTTTTTCTAGGATGAGCTCGCAAACTCAATTGTCATATCTCTTCATTGTTTTATCTATACAGATAATGGTACTATTGCCTTCACATCTAACATGCTCTCAATTGTTAGACATAATCTTAAACAACTCTAGGAATGAAGAGTACAGCACTTAAAATTGATACAAAGCCCTCTTAATACAATGAATTTCTATTTTGTGTGTTTATTAGAAAAAAAAGTAATACATAGATCCTTTAACCACTGTCATGCATATGTTAAAAAGGCAAATACATTAGAACTCTGCAAGTTGACCATTCAAAGGACTACAACAAACTGGTCAACATACAGAGGTGGTCACCATAAGGAACTAGACCTATTGTACTGATATGTCCATGTGGTACATGTCCTGTCTATGACAATTAGGTCAACTTAAGGAAGTGGTCAGTGTAGGGAGGTGGTCAGCTGTGGAGGATCTACTATGTAAGTAAGATAAATTGGTTTAGATATTTCTAAGACTTCTTCATGTGTAGATTCCAACTCTTTCAAATCAACTCTTGAATCAGATTTGATGCATCTGGGTTTTTCTTAGGGCATTGCCTATAGTGCTATTATTAATAAAAGTGTTTGTAGGACATTTTTAAGTAGAAACAATGTAAACATACTAAAATGGCTCTGGGAGTCTAAGCTGTGTTTATACACATAGAAACAGTCTACATTTTGCTCTGCTTTAGCAATGTTACTAAATGAATGGCTGTTCATTGTCCCTGCTGCCAACCACCAGCCATGTGGCCCCTGAGGTTAAAAGTGCTTCAACAGTGCCACTGGGATTTCCTCCTATTCTGTAATTTTGATGCCAGTGATTTTGATGTTTTCTCATATGCAGGTAACAACAAATGCCATCTCAGCTTTGCCTCATGGATAAGGATTGCCAGGAGTCATCCATTTTAGAATATTTTCCAACTTTAGAACTTTTCAAGTATTGTAAAGTATGCTTCATAAAACTGATGAAAAATATTAGAGTTGCTATGTTGATGTAAATGAGTGAAATTACCGAAACACCTTAGCATAGCGAAGACCCAGTGTTAATTGCACATCAATGTGATCAGTTATTCTTATTCCTAGCTAAATTAGGACATACTCCAGTGGGTTAATTAGTTTATGGGAATTCTACTGCACAACTCTTTTGTAATTTTGATTCCTTAATAATGAAGAAAGTTCTTTGGAAAATTAAATGCTAAATAAACCTCTCTAGTTGGTGATTCTATCTTGTTGAAGATTAAACCAGTAGTTCTATGTGAAAATAAGTCTATGGAGTGTTATTGCACACCCTAATTAAGGTATCTGTTGAATCATGGTACTGATGAAAGTGGGACTTTAATAAAAAGACAGAATTATCCTGCCTTTCCCTAATGTAATTTACATTAGTAGAAAACCAAAACCGTTTCTCTTCCACAGTAATGGCATTTATGACCTCCTAGAGTAGAGTTACAGGGGACAGGTTGCTGAGTGGGTCAGTTGTTTTTTTTTTTTTTGTATATTAAGGAGAGATGATAAACTCCCATCAGAAGTTTTCCAAACCCCAGATGAGAAGAAAGGACAGACTACATTAGGCTTCAGACTGGTAGCTGAAGTTCACCTTTATTCATATCAACATTTAAACAATATAAGCTTATACTTTCATAGATCTAGGATATTCTACTTTAAAATAGACTACTGAGATTTGATTTCATTTCATAAATTCATTTTACATTTATGAAAATGAATTTTAAGCGCTTAGGCAAATCCTAAGCACTTAAATCCACAACACTGCTATAGTGAAGGATCACTGTTGCCACCTATAGGCACAGATTGGATTAGAAAAACAGCTCAATAGCTAAGAAAAATTAATATCCTAGAATTTAAATTAGAAATATTTTGTGGCCAGCTCCATAGCTTAGGTGGTTAAAGTGCCTGTCCAGTGGAAACATTTTGTTAGAAATGTATCTTAGCAGTGAGAAATAGCTGATCACAACAGAAAAATCGTTTACATGCAAACCTTTTTTCTGTTGCTTTTATTGAATGAATCAGACAACTGAAAAGACATCAGTGTTACCTGTGAGGTGAATACAGTATGTTTATTTATATGTAATACAAATATATGTAATAGACCAAAGTTTCAAAATACCAATTTCCCACATAGCTGGAAACATGCAGAAATAATGTATGTGGCTTCCTGGTTGGTTTTCTATGAGCAGCTTTCTAAAATGTAAGAGCAACTGTGATAATACACTAACCATGATTTTTTCTTCTCCCCAAACATAACTAAAGAAAAAGAGAAAAGTTGTTATTGCTAAAGTAAAATAGCATGCAATAAGTAAGAATCCCACACTATATATTCCCCGTAAATTCGTGTTTGCAACAAGTCAACCAGATGTCCAAACAATGAAATGACATTTGTGGGAAAGCCTATACCTATATCAAAAAGTAGCTTTGGCCAGATTCCTCTTTTTCATGCTCTGAGGTCATATTTCCAGATAAGAGAGAGTTAGCTACATTTGGAATTGAGCATAAACCCTGGAATGTGTGCACACCAACTCACACGCTGTGAATGCCAGCATTCTTGGGTCTTCACCTGGATATTCAAACCCATTTTCTTGCTTTTGGTCCCTTTTGAAGAAGGTTGGCCCAGAAACCAAAAAATGGATTTGGCAGAAAGTGAATGGATGAAGAACTAAGGCATTCATCAACTCCCAGGACAATAGAAGCTATTTTTTTTTTTTTTTTTAGGAATTGTTTGGATGTGAAGGTGGTGAGTTCACACATTCAGCTCAGTGAAACTTCCCATGATCCTCTGTTTCAGACGAGTTGGATTCAGTCTCTGTGGCCCTGTCCTCTTTCAAAGTCACTGGAAAGCTGAACAATGGGCATTTAAACAAAGTGAACTCCATGTTCTTAAATTATAAACTATGTGTCAGTGCAAGAAAGATATGATTAGCCTCAATAAACAATATGAATAAAGTAAGTTTCTTTCTTTCTTTTTCTTTCTTTCTTTCTTTCTTTCTTTCTTTCTTTCTTTCTTTCTTTCTTTCTTTTTTTTTTTTTTGAAATATTCTTGTTCTGTTGCCCCCAGGTCCAGGATGTCAACATAGTTCATAGCAACCTCAAACTCCTGGAACTCAAGCAATCCTCCTTCCTCAGCCTCCCCCATAGCTGGAACTACAGGTGCCCACCACCACACCCACGTAGTTTTTCCATTTTTAGTGAAGATGGGTTCTCACTCTTGCTCAGGCTGGTCTTTAACTCCTGAACTCAAGCAATCCTTCTGCCTTGGCCTCACAAAGTACTTAGCAAAACATTGTATTTATTAGCAGGTTTATACCAAAGATAATCAGTGGTTCTATGAATATATGATAAAGGCATAGGTTACCATCTATATTTTTAAAAGACAGAGTCAAGCTTACAGGATCAAGGCCAGTAGTGACATTTGCCTATAGGTAGGCTTCGATGGCAGCGCCAAGATAAAGTGAGACATAGTTGTTGTTCACCACTGATGAGCCCTGAAAGAAGAGACAGTCTAGAAGAAAAAGCAAACAGGAGATAACTCTAAGAGCCAGGAGCTTCTTTACAGCGTTAAGACGTTAAAATTGTCAAGGGGCACTAGCTCACACCTCCAATCCCAGCATTTGGGAAGCTGAGGTGGGTGGATCACTTGAGCTCAGGAGTTTGAGACCAGTCTAGCAAGAGTGAGACCCCATCTCTACTAGAAATAGAAAAATTAGCCAGACTTGGTGGCCAGCTGCTGTAGTCCCAGCTACTCAGGAGGCTGAGGTGGGAAGATCACTTGAACCCAGGAGTTTGAGAACAGCCTGAGCAACATAGTGAGACTTCATCTCTATGAAATTAAAAAAAATAATAAACAATGAGGTGATCTGGTGGAGGGTGCCTATAGTCTTAGCTACTCAGGAGGCTGAGGCAGAAGAATTGCTTGAGCTCAGGATTCTGAGGTTGCTGTGAGCTATGATCATACCACAGCACTACAGCCTGGCCAACAGAAAGAGATTCTATCGATAAACAAATAAAAACACTTAAATCTTTAGTTAATTCTTTTTCTGGAATCCTCATAATCTAAGGTAGTCTATGATATTATTTCAAAATATTGTTTTTGGTTCTTTCTTTCCCACAGTAGGACACGAGACATAGGAACTTTTTTGATGAAAATGAGAAAAGAATTATCTTTTACTCTGTCTTCCATCTCTCCTCTTTGGATCAAAATTTTCTTCCCAATTACTCAACATTCCTTAAGGCAGAATAGAATTTGTACCAACTTATAAAGCAGCATACATGTTATCAGGAGAAAAAAAATATGCTTGTATATTATGTGCAAATATTTCATAAGAATCATAACTCCCTTTTAATGAATTGGGAAGCAGTTTATAAAATAGCAAGGACACCTGGTATGTGAAAAGCAAGAATTTGTGCCTAAGTTTGGCAATGCTTTTCATACTGTATTCCACTTATAAGAGCAGCAAAAGTGGGTGACTACAGTTACAAACCTACAGCATTTGTTGGTTTAACCAACCATTAACCTCTATTCTAACATTATCTAGAGTTTCCATGGAAATTTATAATCAGATTTGCACTTAGATATAGAAAACACATAAGGAAGAATTTTATCTTCTCTTAGGAAGAACACACAGTATATACCCAGTGCCTAAAACTATAAAAATAAAATTATTTTCAAGGCCTTCTATTCTAGAAAATAAATAAAAGGCATCCCAGGTAAGAATTGTGCTTAGTGCACTGATAATTCAAATCTTTGTGTCATATGTACAGTTAAATTAAAAATCCAGAGGGTATAATTGTATCTTAATATTTAAAATCAAAGATTAGTACATGAATTAGTACAAGTCAAATTAACTTTTATTTAATCAATGAACCAAAATGGTTGGAAAGAGCAATATCATAAAGCTTTGCTGAACTAGTATTAAATCCATTTTTTTCCTAAAGTAAGGAAGCAAACACACCTTCTGAGTTTTGGTAACACATGACAAATTTACACACCATGCCCAGACTATATATGAGTGACCTGGAACTGCACTTGGATAAAATATCATAGTGAGAAGATCTGATACAGGGAAAGCAGATTTCAAGATACAAAAGGGCATGAGAGGAAACTGTAATATTCACATATGAGCAAGTATCATTGACTTTGAATTTGTAGGTGAAAGGCAGAAAGTAAGTGGGATAGGGTATTTTTTTTAATCAAAGAATTTTATGGACTTTGAAAGCCTAGATATGTATTTAAATTGATTTTAACGTATTTAAAAAAGTAGAAGAGCATTTTCTCATGTGTTTGTTGGCCATTTGTCTGTAATCTTCAGAGAAGTTTCTGTGCCCACTTATAAATGGTATTGTTTGCTCTTTTCTTGTTGAATAATGATTCATAGCATGTAAATATCTTCTTCCACTCCAAAGGCTGTCTGTTGGCTTTAGTTGTGGAACCCTTAGCTGTGTAGAAGCTTTTTAGCTTGATCATGTTCCGTTTCTTTATTTTTGGTGTTGCTGCAATTGCCAAGGGTCATAAAATCTTAGCCAAGGCCAATTTTGTCAAGAGTATTCCCTGCAATTTTGTCTAGAATTTTTATTGTTTTGTGTCTTAAACTTAAATCTTTTATCCAGCAAGAGTCCATTTTTGTTAGTGGTGAGAAGCGCGGGTCCAATTTCATTCTTCCACATGTGGCTAGCCAGTTCTCCTAGAACCATTTATTAAATAAGGATTCTTTTACCCAGTGCATGTTTTTGTTTGGTTTATCAAAGATCAGATAGTGATATGTGGCTGCATTAATCTCTAGGCTCTCTATTCTATTCCTTAGATTTATATCTATATTTTTGTGCCATTACCATGTTGTTTTGATCACTATAGACTTGTAGTGTAACCTGTATAAGGTATTTATCCAGAAGGAAAGAAAAATCATTTTACCTCAAGGACATTTGCCCTAAAATGTTCATTGCAGTTCAATTCACAATTGCCAAGATATGAAAACAATCCAGGTGCCCATCAACCCTTGAATGGATTAACAAACTGTGGTACATGTACATCATAGAGTACTGATAAACCATAAAAAAAAAAAAAAAAAATGGAGACTTTACGGCTTCTGTTTTTACCTGGACAGAGTGGAAATATATTCTTAGTAAAATATAACAAGAATGGAAAAACAAGTTAAGTATCCAGTGTACTCAATACTAATATGAAACCAATGTACAAACAACTACATGCCCACAGAAAGAAAAACACAAGTAAATTCTAGTGGGGAGTTGTGGGGGAAAGAGAGGGAATGGGGCAGAAGGGAAGGTGACTGGCCGGATCTCACCTGATGGGCACAATGTGAGGGCAGCCAGCACATGCCCTGTGTGAAAGGCTCAACTACAACTTGAACGTTCTCTTAGTCATGAAAACCTAAACATTTGTACCCTTATATTAGTCTGAAATAAACAAAAAAAAGAAAACAGTTTAAAAAAGCAAACACTTTCAGAATGTGTAATCATCATGTATACACTTTTCATAATAATACAAATGTTGCAGTATTGGACAAGGCATTAAATATTAACATGCAAAGCAACTCCTTATAGACAATTCAATTCTGATCATCTGGCAACAAAACAACCTTGAGCATATGTTCAATGATGGCACAGAAATGAAGTGACTGCCATTTTTAGAAATGAAAGCATGTTTGTGGCAACCCAGATATCTGCTCTGAATTGTAAACTGTAATAATGGGAATGCCAAACCTCCAAAGTCCCCACATGTGTGATGCTGCTAGCCTCAGCATGAAGCCAGATCTACAGTGGAGGTCAACATACATTTGCTGAATTAATTCATCTACATAGAAGAATATTCACTGTGTTTTTCAAAAGCACAGCATAAAATTTTAAACATGAACCAATTTTTATAGAATATCAAAATGAAAACTATTCAGAAGTGGCTGATGTTGGAATCATATTTTCCCATCAAGTTGAACAACTATATTTCTAAGTAACATGTAATTCAAGTCCTGTCATGTCTCAGAATTAATAGCCAGGATTCTTAATTCTTACTGAGGTTGACAAATTATTATTTCTTACAGCACCAGTCACACTTGATCATAAGTAGCACCTCTACTCGTAACTCTTCTTCCATCAAATTGAGCCTAAGTTTATTTGTCTAACCCAAAACGCCAAAGGCCTGCTATGTGCAATGAATCAAATAGTCTACATTAATGAGTAAAATGTTTCATGTGTGGAAAATGATTCTCCAGCTTCCAAATGGCTCTAAACAAATATAAAGCCACAGTTGCCAAGCTATTATTTTACTTCCAGGGTAAATATCTGTTGTCTAATATTTCAGAAGTAGTACTAAGTTGTTTTCAAGTCATTGAGCCTGAAGGCATTGAAATGTCACAGATTATATATATATGTGCCCCCCCCCCCCGCATTATCATACACTTTTTAAAAACTTTCTTAACTTGAGGATCCATCCAGAAAATATCATACTACCACTTAATTAATAAACAGCCTTTGAGAGAATAAGGTCTCTGAATATTCTATGTCATTATGTTCTGTCAAGTATTCTATGCAACATAAATTAAAGTCTATTCTATTATTTAGAATGTGCCCTTAAGAGGGAAATGGAACCACACAAGGCATAGTAGTGAGGGCAGAGGACAGATTCACAGATTATACACTCTCTTATTAGTCCCTCCACTTTTCAGGCTTTCATTTTGATCATCTAAAAAATGGGCATAATGGTACCAGCCTCATTTTGAAGCTTTAGTAAAACTATTTTTGTAAAATACAAGGCTTCATACCCAGCACATAGTAAATTCTCAGTGGACATCAGTTTACGATATTCCTTCCGCACCTCATTCATTTGCATTTCAGTATTAATTGAGAAGGGAAGGAGGAAAGGGACCTTAAAAACTCCTTTTCTCTCTGACTGTAGAGTGGGTAGTTCAAGACTAATGAATGACCCATCAATGTAGCTTTCACATTTGGTAGTGTACTCAGGGGATAAATTTGATACAAATCCTTATGTTCTTCACCAGGTAAAGTTTTCCAAATGGTGTGACTGCCCAAATGCTTAGCTGTAGCCCAACTCACTGCATTGCTTCTGGTACAGGCAGAGATAGAGGACTTGTTGGAGCTCACCTCCAAGCCCTAAAGTAGATCTTATTTCATCACAGCCAAAGTTAATCTCAATCAAATGGAAGGTGATAGGCTGGGTCATTTGACTACCTATGGATGTACGGTACCTATGATTACCTATGAGTACAGTAATTTATCTCTGTGGGTCCTGCTTATTGGAAATTTCTAGAATAAAATGTGATGCATAGCCTGCCTTCAAGTGACCACTTCTTAGCCTATGCTTCTTTTGCCGTGACCTAAAATACTGATTTTACTGACTCTACAGTGAGTTTCAGAGAACCAAAGATTGATCAGGGGTGTCCAGCCTATGGCCTGTGGGCCACATGTAGATTATTTGAGGCCTTATGGCTTATCAGTGATGTCAAATATCGTGAAAATTATGCATTGACCTTTTTTCAGCTCACCAGCTTTCCTTAGTGTTTGTAATTTACTGTGAGGCCCAAGATAACTTCTTTTTTTTACCATGTATGGCAGAAAAAAAAGGTTGGACACCCCTGGAACAATGATAAGAATATTATCACTAGCAAGTAAATATTCATTATTATAATCTCTATTTGAAAATTAATTATTCATGAGCATACAGTAGTAAAACATTTTATTAACAAAATTTAAGTTAACTAGAAGCAAATATTTATTGGCCTTCCCAACAGCAAAGTTCTTAGTACCTATTATAGTACTGATGAAAAAGACGTAAAAATGAAAAACAAAAGAAAGCACTCCCTAAAGAATAAGAAACATCATGCCCAAAATTGCTTATTTAAATTTTGCTGGTGAAGAGTGATCACTCAATCTTTTATACTTGTATTTCTACATTAAAATAGGGTGAAATTATTATTTTTTAAAATTTCATATTAATGTAAGGGTACAAACATTTAGGTTGCAACGTTCACATTCGTTAGGAAGAATCCCTCTTGTAGTTGTGTCCTGCACCATGTATCCTTACATCAGCGGTTCTCAACCTGTGGGTCGTGATGCCTTTGGGGGTCAAACAACCCTTTCACAGGGGTCACCTAAATACATCCTGCAGGTCAGGTATTTACATTATGATTCATAACAGTAGCAAAATTATAGTTATGAAATAGCAACGAAAATAATTTTATGGTTGGGGGCCACCACAACATGAGGAATTGTATTAAAGAAAGGATCATGGCATTAGGAAGATTGAGAACCACTGCCTTACATTGTGCCCATTACGTGAGAGCTCATCCATTTCCCCCCCCCCCCCTCTTTTCTCTCTCCCTCCTCTCCCCAACTTGAATTGAATTGAGTTTTTCTCTTGTGCGGGTATGTATTAGATTGTCTACTGGCTTCATATTAGTATTGAGTACATTAGATACTCGCTTTTTCATTCTTGTGATACTTTACTAAGAAGAATGTGTTTTATTTCCATCCAGGCAAATACTAAGGATGTAAAGTCTCCATCTTTTCTATGGCTGAATAGTATTCGATAATATATATATATATCACAGTTTGTTAATCCCTTTCTGAGTTGATGGGCATTTAGGTTGTTTTCACAACTTGGCAATTGTACATTAAGCTGCAATAAACAATCTAGAGCTAATGTCCATAGGATAAAATGATTTTTTCTCTTATTGGTAGATACCTAGTAATTGGATTATGGGATCAAATAGAAGGTCAATTTTGAATTCTTTGAGGATTCTCTATACTTCTTTCTTAGTTTGCAGTCCCACCCACAGTGTAAAAAGTGTTCTCTTATCTCCACATCTGTCAAACTATTTTTTAAAATTATTTTTATATGTTAGCTCTTCTTAGTGAAATAAAGCATTTCCAGACATGATTTAAGCAAAGCTTAATGAATTTTTATTAAGGAAGTCATAAAAGTCTGTGAGAAGTAAATTCATCCTCTGCCTTCCATCATTGTAACTAATTATACTGCCTTAAAATATAATGCTACATGTGAATTTATAATGATGCAATATTATGTTAAAAGAGATTTCATCAAGATATACATTTAAAGCTTACTTCTCTGTTGAAACCATTGAGGGGTAAACATCCTGTATGCATACACACACACACACACACACACACACACTCACTCACACACACACTGACATTTATTTCAAAAGTAGATTTTGAAGAAAAGAAAGTGGGAAATAAGATAGTTACAAGGTTTGTGTGTATTATGTAGAAATGTCTTTTTAACTCCTTCCTGAACACCCCTTTTTTGGGGGGGGATTTTGCAGCATGTATTTGGATTACAGAGGTGGGGGCAGGTTATTAAGACATTTGCATAACAGACTGGCTCATTATATGAGGTTTCCAAATGTGAGAATAACAACATGAAGTTTTGATCTGGAGACGATATAAATGGAAGCAGGGAAATCAAATGACCATTATAATTGTAGCACATGGAAATGTCTAAATGACGGCATACGCACTCAGTGAAGTATTTTATAAACCTAATTACTTTAAAAAGTAAGAGTCCGGATGCAGTGGCTCACGCCTACCCCTCTTAAAATGCCAAACTTCCCATATTCATGTAAGCAGTTGGCTCTCAAACTTGAGTTCCTGAGCTTAGATCACAGCAGTAGCACATAAACCTGATGGAATTTTGTGTCTGCTGACATTATGGAGGGTGGTAAAGCATTCTCAGCCCTTCCAATTTGTCTGACACAGCACAAAGCTGGAGGTCTATGTAAAAAATTGAATCTTGACGGTATCTTCCCCTGGTAGGCCTGAGTTCAATCCGGGGCCTATGATCAGATTACACTTGATCCAATGGGACAAACTCCCAACATGAACTGAACATAATTCCAATTATTTTTTTCTTTTCTTTCTTCCTTCCTTCCTTCCTTCCTTCCTTCCTTCCTTCCTTCCTTCCTTCCTTTCTTTCTTTCTTTCTTTCTTTCTTTCTTTCTTCTTTCTTTTTTGAGACAGAATCTCAAGCTGTCACGCTGGGTAGAGTGCCATGGCATCACAGCTCACAGCAACCTCCAACTCCTGGGATTAAAAGATTCTCTTGCCTCAGCCTCCCAAGTAGCTGGGACTACAGGCACCCACCACAATGTCCAGCTATTTTTTTTGGTTGTAGTTGTCATTGTTGTTTGGCAGGTCTAGGCTGGATTCGAACCCTCCAGCTCTGATGTATGTGGTTGTCACCTTAGCTGCTTGAGCTACAGGTGCTGAGCCATACATAATTCCAATTCTTAAGGGCTTTCTTGAGACAAGAACAAGACCAAGAAGAAAACTATTGAGAATTAGTTTTAAACTCAATTTAAAAGCATTACATGGATACTCTTAAAAAATGGAAATTGGAATAAGGAGAGAACCAACCTTTAAGACATCACCTAGACCATGTTCATTGAATCCCAGGCCACCATAGGCCTTTCTGAAAAGACCACTGATCTTACAGGTTTGGTGGGATTTATACTTTGGGTCATTGAACTCCAGCAGGCACCCTAGTGGTTCACATATGCATAGACAATTTTGACAACTGGTAGAATTCTATACCAAAAACAGATGAAAGGAAGAATTCTAGATACTATTCACCTAATTACCCCATGACAAATGTTAGAATTTGAAGTTTTGACAAAAATCTTAGCTATTGCTTATAGTTAAAAACCAATGCATTTTAGACATTTTCGAGAAGACTAAAGCTACCAATATGATGAATAATGGAAAAATTAAAAAGAGAACATTACATTTATTAATATTTTCTTTGCTCTTTGTGTGTATACACATGCACATGTACATGCATGTTCCATAATTCAAGAGCAGGCAAGAATCATTAACTATGCAACAAGAAGGCCAATATTTACTGGCTTCATCCTTAAAATTCATGTCTTCAAACTGCCCCAGTGTGCTTCTCAGTAGCAGTAAGGCACTGTTGATTAAGCAGACTATATACTTTTAAAGGTTGTGATCAATCATTCTGCTAAGAAAACTTTGAAATTTTTTATCCAATAAATGCTTGGATGTGTGTTCTGCAAGCTGAAAGATTTCTCCTGTTCTATTCTATGCTATGCTATGCTATTCCATTCCGTTTCATTTTATTCATAAATATGAATATGTTTGGAATGTTTAAGTGAAAAGACAGGTGAGTATTCATAACTTAGAGATATATTTTTCAAAAATGTTAGAAAGTACAAAATTTAGCCACCCCAGATAACTATTTTGTTGACTATAAAATTTAATGCTACGTAGCGTATTCCCTTGTGTACTATTAATGTCCTACTGAACATTCTAAAGATTTCGGAAGTAAGGATTGATGTCTTTACTTTATAATAACAAAAGACAATTAAAGAATCATCATTTTGCACCCTGATTTTAATACCCGTAAGTAGTATCAGAGCTTGAAATTCTATAATCTGGTTCTAATTCTAGAGCCTTCTCCTCTACAACATCTGCATCACAGCAAAAAACATTAAGTTCATAAATGATATAAATTTAACTCTGAAAAACTTAGGGTAAGGATATTGATTTATTGACTCACAAAATTGCCAAGTCTGAGAAGATATCTGGCATCTCACACAATCAGACGCAGGGGCTCAAATGGTTGCACCGAGGGTGCAGCCTTTACTTCTCCCTCTTTATCAGTCTGTTACAATAGATTTTCATAGATTCTCCACATTTGAAGGAAGAATTGGTTTCTGCAAGATGCACTGCAGGTGTAATCCCACCAATCCCCCTCCCTCTGCCCACTGCCCACCTCTCTCCCCTCCCTTTCCCCCTTCCACCTATTCTTAGGTTGTAACTGGGTTACAGCTTTCATGTGAAAGCCATAAATTACTTTCATAGTAGGGCTGAGTACATTGGATACTTTTTCTGTAAACATGAATGAGGTAAAGTCTCCATCTTTCTTTAAGGCTGCATAATATTCCATGGTGTACATATACCACAATTTATTAATCCATTCGTGGATCAATGGGCACATAGGCTTTAAATGTGCATTATAAATTTCTTAGCACAATAATGGAGAGGGTACCTGGAAGGCTATGTTAACCAGTGTGATGAAAATGTGTCGAATGGTCTATGAAACCAGTGTATGGTGCCCCATGATCACATTAATGTACACAGCTATGATTTAATAAAAAAATAAATAAAATAAAATAAAATAAAAGGCAAAGAGAGCCCCCATGTCTTCCACTTAACCTTCTTATCATGGTGGCCTTTGTTCCAATGATTAGGAAGCCAGGGTGAATTTTGACAAATGCCTAATACGCACTCACTTGTTTGTTTTGATTATACCTTAGATTATAACAATGAACAAGAGATTACAACAAATATGAAAAAATATTTGAAGGAACCTCAAACTCTCTCCAGGAAAGTGATTCTAAATGTGCTCTGGGTCCTGTACTCCTTAACAGCCAACTATATGTGAAGATAACTTCAACACCCCAAAATTCACAAATACAAACAATTGCATGTATTGTATAAAGCTCCTGATTAAGAACCCACGATATAAAGATCGTAAATGTAATCAATTTCTACATCCTTCACTACCATAAATTCCAGGAACGGTGTGTAATATCCTCTTCCTTGCACCTCCACACCAAAAAAAATACAAAATAAGAATGACAATTTGTTAACTGCTTTTAATAAACTTTATTGCAGGTTGTAAAAAATAAATAAATAAATAAAAGAATTGGCTTCTGACATGAAAAAGATTCTCTGATATCCGAAATCTAAATGTCTAAATGTTGTTAAACATGCCTTTGAAGACAATCAGGCACATTTGGATTGTGTGTCCTTCTCTGAACTGAAGGCTATGATGAGAGAGTGGGATCTCTGTTTAGTCACACCTGAGCCCAGGTGTGAGGCCAGGCGCCCCCTTCTGAGAGTGTGGAGAAGAATGGCACATGGTGCCCTGTCACCTGAACCACATGAAGTAGGTCACCCTTGAAAAGAAAGTGTCCTGATGTTGTAAGAAACAGAAACCCTGCACCAAGTGCAGGTGTCTGGGTGCACACACATCTACCACAACCTGAGTCCCAACATTTTACACATAGCTCCTCTTTTTCTCATAACATTTAAGATTTTTACTTTTAAAACTTATGCTTGGTTCAATATATACATATTTTCTAGCCATTTTTTAAATAAGAATCACTAACATTTATCAAGCATTTATTATACACTAGGCACTGCACTGATATTTTATTTATGTTGATTGCTTTTATTTTTGTTTTGTTTGTTTTTGGGAGACAGAGTCCCACTCTTTCACTCTGAATAGAGTGCCATGGCATCAGCCCAGCTCACAGCAACCTCAAACTCCTCAACCCAAAGGATAGCCCTGCTTCAACTTCCCGAATAGCTGGAACTACAGTAGCCTGCCAAAATGTATGGCTAATTTTTTTCTAATTTTAATAGAGATGGGTTCTCCTTTTGCTCAGGCTGGTCTTGAACTACTGAGCTCAAGAGATTCTCTGGCCTCCATCTCCCAGAGTGTGGGATCACAGGTATGAGGCACCAGAAGCAACTAATTGCCTCTCTTAATATGAAAACAACCTAGTATGATAGGTACTGTTTCTAATCTCCATTTTAGAGTAAAGGAACCTGTTTCAGAAATTAAGAAACTTCCCCATGGCTCATCGACCAGCCAGAACCAGAGCCAGGATCCTTGTTCTGGCTCTCTGACCCTAGCTTCCACTTTCTAGCACCAGGAAACACATCCAGTAGTCGGCCCTCAGGAAGGCCTTAGACATGCTAAGTAAATGTTTGTGTGCACACAAGAGTGCTCTGGTCCCAGAATGCAAATAAGAAATGCAAGCCACCAGGTGGTCAGCTGCAGCTCCTTCTCTGCTTGCCTGGAAATGACTCTGAATGTAAACAGTATCAGAGAAATCAGCATGTTGCAGCACTAAACTTTTCCATAAACACTGATAGCCAGAGGTGGCAGCAGGGAAACAGCCCAGCAAATATTATGAAACCTTAGCCCTATTCCAGGAAAAATATACCTTAAAGTGTAGAGAAGTCCAAATCAAAATACATCCACCTATTAACAGTAGTTTTTTTCTTTTTTTACACTGTGGAATATCTTGAGGATTCTATGCTTTGTATAGAAAGGCCAACATAAAATATCAAGTGAGAACATTTCAGAAAACTTGGCTTTCAATCCTAATGAATTGGTGATCCAGAAATAAAAAGGAGAGCAAATGGCATTTTTCATAAATGAAACATGCAGGGATAACTAGATATAATCATGGGAGGTTCTTATTAAAGGCTTTAACTTATTAATACAAAAATATAAGATAGAAAATTAAATAGGCATCATGTAATTATAATGCTAAACCATGACCAGAACAGTTTGATATTTTAAACATAAATTGTCATTGAATCTGATAAGCTTATTTCGTTCTTATATAAAATCCTGGAATTGCTTGTTACTGCAATAGTTGATAAAGATGTATTTATATGCACTACTTCTCATTAAATAGCTGTCATAAAGGAATGATGCAAATGTCTGCAGGATAGGGCAAGGAATGAATGAGCCTGGTTTGTGCTACTCATTTGGCAACCAGCCCTGAGTTGTTATTTGTATGCCAGGCAATCAACAATTTTCTGGGCACCTATTATCTTCTCATTATAAAAATTCCAATTACTACAGTTGGCAATCTTTTGTCTCTCTGCTTCCAATCCATGGTACAAATATAATTGGTATTTCTGGAGGCCCCTTGGGAGATCAGTAGTGGCCACATTATCTTGTTCCAGTGGTAGCAATTAGGTCTATTTCCTGCATTGACAAAATTCAGGTTAATGACTGTAATTTTATAATACTTTCTTTAGGATGCATATAAAATATAAGTAACAGAGTAATTTTACATTGGAATGTATTCTGAATGCATTCATAGCAGTGATTTTCGAACGGTGTGCCATGAAAGGATCATGCACCCTGAAAATTTTCAAGATCATTAAATTATTTTTCAAAGTTCAAAACACAGTAAGTATAGTCCTTTTCTTTTGCTCTTTTTTTAATCAACATGATTTAAGTGTGCTGTGAGATAAAAAAGGTTGAAAGACACTGGTTTATAGTATACTTTCCAGTTATCTTTTTCTTGTCGCCATTCTGAAGCATCTTACTGCTTTCAAAGTTATTTTCTTTCTTTTTAAATCATCCAGATAGTCTAAGTTACCACTTGGGCATGATTCAGGTAAATAGCTCCCTGAGCAGAATTTCTGTTTCTGTTATATATCCTAGAAAGTAATATTGGCTTGTTTTTGTTTAATTGAGCTAATCTTGCCACAATACTCTCATATGAGCAGGAGTTGATAAGCGTGTATTGTGTGGCAAGAATCACACAGCGCTGTGTCTCTGCATAGTTGCCAGTGCTCAAATGCACTTTCCAGGTACACATCCTGGTGTCTCTGGCTGAGTCTCGCCTCCCCAAACCCCTTCCTTCTCTGAAGAACTCTGGGTAGTCAGACGTCCTGTACAGACTTGTTATGGCTGTCCTCTAGGCCTACCTGTTGTTCCTTCTGGGACATTCCCAGAACCTTATGAGATTCCCATCCCTCAACCTAACAGGACCCCTTTACCCTTTTGATAATCTGCTGTTTCTGCTGTGCTTAGTGACATCACCTTTCCCTCATCATGCCCATCAACTTGACACAGTAGTAACTAGTATTGTTCTAGTTCCTTCTACACCCTTGTATGCACGCACATGGGCACACACACAGTTTGTATTGCAGAAGGCACAGAAAGAATCCCACCCCATTGAGATTAAAGGGTGAGTGGCAATTGTCCATGACCTTCAGACTTGACAAAGAGTTTAATTCCATGTATTAGTTACCATCTCCAACACAGTTCATCATTGTGGCTGATGTGAATTATATCAGAATATCATGAAAATAGAATCTCTACCAACCTACCTTAAGAAAGAAAATTTCCAATTACACCTTCTAAAATTCTCACTACACGCAAATCATTAAATATGCACTCCCTTCCTCCAAAGACTTGCTTGTTAAGAGAAGGAATTAGAAATGGGGAAGATAGGTAATTTTTCGTAAGGACTAATTTTTCTTCTTATTTTTTAGTTAAGAGGCAGTCCTCTAATTCAATATTTGGCACAAAAGGATTAGAGACACCACTGTCTCAGTGGTCAAGTGTAAATATTCATTATTATGTCTACGCTTTTATTACAAAAGGAAACCCACCAGTCACCTAAAACATTGCAGAGAGTGAGAGCTTCAAATTATGTGTATTTTTTGAGAGTGTAAGTGAAACAAATTCAAGTGGACACTGGTATCTGGATAAAGGAGTAAAAGATTTTTTTATTGTTTTAGGTTAATTTGAGGATACAAAGAATTAGGTTACAATGTTTGCATTTGTTAGATAGAGTCCCTCTCCTAACAGTGTCTCGCCCCCAAGAGGTGTGCATACACCCTAACATTGTGCCCATTAAGTAGGCCCACACCCATTCCCCCTTACCTTTTCCCCACTCCCTCATACATTCTTCTTAGTAAAGTATCACAAGAATGGAGAAGCAGAATCCAATGTATTCAATATTAATATGAAGCCAATAGATAATCTAATACATGTTCACATAAGAGAAAAACTGAGGAGTAAAATATTATAGTTCAGTCACTTTAAAAATTGTTTTGGTGGCACCTATGGCTCAAAGGAGTAGGGCACCAGCCCCATATACTGGCAGTGGCGTGTTCAAACCCAACCCTGGCGCCAAAAACTGAAAAAAAA
Source organism: Loris lydekkerianus (assembly GCA_963574355.1). Classification (NCBI taxonomy): domain Eukaryota; kingdom Metazoa; phylum Chordata; class Mammalia; order Primates; family Lorisidae; genus Loris; species Loris lydekkerianus. The sequence goes on along the minus strand of CAUYPK010127124.1, from coordinate 9,691 downwards.
AAAAAAAATTGGTTTGGCTTTTTTTTTTTTTTTTGAGACAGAGTCTCACTTTGTCACCCAGGCTAGAGTGCTATGGCATTATAGCTCACAGCAACCTCAAACTTTTGGGCTCAAGTGATCCTCCTGCCTCAGCCTCCCTAGTAGCAGGGACTAATGGCACCCATCCCAACGCCTGGCTATTTTTAGAGATGAGGTCTTTCTCTTGTTCAAGCTGGTTTCAACTCCTGTCTCATCCTCCCAGAGTGCTAGAATTACAGGAGTGAGCCATTGTGCCTGGCCATGTTTGGCTTTTTTCACTACATTGTTCTGCCATTTATTGAATGTATGCTTTCTTCACTTGTAAGCCCTCAATATTGAGAATGTAAATTTTAATTAATCTTTTACACCATATATTTATCCTGATTGAGCATAGTAAACAAACATCTCAGTTTGCCTGGGAAAGTCCTTGCTTGATACATGAATCACACCACCACCTAATCATAGGTATATTAAGTTGGATTCATGTTACCTTAAACCAAGGCAGAACCTGAGACAAAGATTTGTGTGTGTGTCATTCACTGGAGGAAGTTAGCATGGGAACAAGCACGGTAGTATAGAAAGAATGAAATCTGGAAAGTGAAAAGGCAACAGCAGGGTGGCTTGAGCCCAGTGTGCTGAGCTAAATTCTCCTGGTCACCTGGGGCACCTGGACTCTCTTCTGTGGGCAGGGCTTCAAAGAGATATGTAAAATACGTTTCATTAAAGCACCAAGATAGGATCCTAGGAGGGTATCTTTTGACCCTTTTCCCTAGGAGAGCCGGAATCTAAATTATCTACCTAATAGAACTGTTATATCGTATTTATAAAAAGACCTGAATTAAAGAATCACAGCTGAGAAGCTAAAGATAAATTACACCCAGAGTAAGCAAATGTTATGGATTGAAAAATCAACTTTTGCCAAAATATTTAATGAGGTTTTTTTCCTGAGCTAACATGAGTAATCATGACCTAGAGTTTCAACATCTGAAGGATTCCTGAGACAGTGCATCTGCTGCTGGATTAGTATAGTTTTATAATTCACAGAGACAGGAATTACAGACTTGGAGTCATGGAATTGTGGGAAGATGGCTGACTAGAAGCAGCTCTCCCCAGAGGCTCATGCACAAAGGGAGAAATATTGGACTGAAGTGTATGAAAGCTAAATGTGAGAAGCTCTACATTGAGATGACTGTGTGAGGTACACATCACCCAGGCTGAATCAAGCAGCAGAAACAAGAAAGAGGAATAAAAATAAGAGGTACAACCCCAGCTCTCTCCCCACATATGGGAACTCCACTGTGTGTGACCAGCCCACCAGTGAACAGGGTTCAAAAGTCTGCTCACCTTATCCCATGGGAGAGCAGTCACTAAGTCCCAGTCCTCCTTCATTATTGAGGTCCCAACAGTGAGCCTAGGCCCCTTTCTGTCTGGCACAAAAGTCCAAATATTTTTCCCTGCAATCCTGAGCACTCAGATCACTCTTCCCCCATGCTACTTACCAAAAGGACTGCCCCTTTAGAGTTCAGAATGTTTGGCAAGCTCACTGAGAAGCTTGAGAAGTCTGTTGTCTGCTGACCTGCAGCATGAGAACAGTAACACATAGTCCAAACTTTGGCAGGGAGAGAGTGAACCACCCATCTCCAGTTCCTCAGGAATTCTCAGGCAGATCTCTTTTCTGCCCTCCAGGACAACTTCTGAACTTCATTGAGTGGGCAGCACCAGTGCTTAAATGACATTGACTTTTTTTATTAAATCATAAATGCATAGATAATGTATACATTAATGCATTTATGGGGTATGATGTGCTGATTTCACATAGAATTAGATTGGGGGGGCTGGGGTTTAAACGAATTTAGACTGAGCTTTGTATTAGTATTCTCCACCAGGTGGAGGTTCTCTGAGCTCAATTGGGTGAGTGGGGCCTGGGGCCTAAGTGACACTCACCTGAACTTTGGACTTGCACTCAAACCACCACCACCACCACTAGGTGGCAACCCCCTGAGCTTAACTGGGCAGGTGGTGCCCAGTGCCTGAATGACATTGTCTGAGATTTGGGCCTATGCTGTCCACAAAGTTGTAGCCCTCAGCACTTGATTGGCTGGATGGAGACCAGCACATGAGCATCACTCCTGAACTCTTGGCCAGTGCTGTGAGCTGGCAAACTCCTGAGCTAGATTTGGTAGATGGAACTGACACTGGCACAGTGACTTTCATGGAACTCTGGGCCAGTACTACCTGTGGATTCTTGTCCCGCTGGTGACACTGTCTGGGCTGGGGATTTACCACTTCTCTGCCTTTGTTAGTGCATCAGTGGCACTGCAACAATGAGGAGTGGACTCATAAGGGAAAATCTATCGATTCAACCAAAAAAGTGTAATTAGCATATTAAAAAAGAGAAAAAGAAAAAGAAGATGAAAATACTCACAAGAAGGAATTAGCTGAAGAACTCTGGCAACATGAAAAATCAGAGCAGATCAATGCCTCCTTGGAATGTCAAAGAAAATAAATCAGAAAATACCATCCACAGAGAAATTGAAGAAATGTCAGAAATAGAATTTAGAATATGGATTGCAAATAAGATAATTGGAATGGAGGAAAAGATAGAAACAGAGAACCAAAAAGCAGTTCAGAAGTTGTCACAAGAAATTAATTCAAACACAAAGTCACCAAGGATATGGACATAATGAGAAAAGATACAGCAGAGCTTAAGGAATTGAAAAAGGTATTTGAGGAGCTTCAAAATACAGTAGAGTCCCTCAGAAATAGAGTTGAGCAGGGTGAAGAAAGAATCTCAGATAGATAAGACAAGACTTTTGAACTATCCCAAGCATTCAGACAGGCAGGAACATGGAGAAAAAGAACAGAATATTCTCTAAGATAGTTATAGGATCATTCCAAGAAATCAAACATCTGAATTATGGGGATCCCTAAAGGAGAAGAGGGTGGTCCCAAAGGCATGAATTCTCTTCTCCAAGACATTATGGCAGAGAACTTCACAAGCATTTCAAGAAAAAGGAATTCAGATAGTAGATAGTTTTGGAACCCTAGCATGACTCAATCCAAACAAAGCATCTCCTAGACACATTGTAATTAATTTAAAGGAGAAACTACTACAAGCAGCCAGGAATAAAAAAAGTATTACTTACAAAGGAAAAAGTATAAGTATGACTGCAGATCTTTTAGCCACAACTTTTCAAGCCAAAAAAGAATGGTCATCGAACTTCAAACTTCTTAAACAAAACAATTTCCAGCCCAGGATCCTATACCCTGCTAAACTGTGTTTCATTTAGCGATGGAGAAAGCAAATACTTCACTGACATCCACATGCTGAGGATATTTGCTATGACTCGACCAGCTCTACAGGAAATACAGAGACCCATTCTTCATAACAATTAACAGGAGGCTATACCACCAAAGTAAACCTATCCAGAAATTAAAGAACAAAGCCTAATTTCCACAATGGTGAGAGGCATAAATTTAAGCTCTGAACTTCTGAAAAACAAGATGACTAAAACTCTGTCACATCTATCAATTCTCTCAATTAATATGAATGGTTTGAACTCTCTTTTAAAGAGGCATAGGCATGGAGACTACCTCTTTTATGTTTACATGGATGGGGCTGGAACATATTCTTTTTAGTAAAGTATCTCAGGAATGGAAGAAAAACATCCAATGTACTCAGCTCTACTATGAAACTAATATATAATCACCCACACTTCCATATGAAAGCTATAACCCAACTATAGCCCAAGATGAAGGGGGAAGAGGAGGGGGATAGAAGGGGAGGTGAGAAGGGAGGATAGGTTGAGGGATGGTAATTAGTGGGCCACACTATTGTGCATTTTACAAGGATACATTCCAAATCTACTAAGTGTAGAGAATAAATGTCTTAACACAATAATTAAGTCTGGTGAAGGCTGTGTTAACCACTTTGTTGTAAGTATTTCAAATTGTAAATAAAACCAGCACATTGTACCCAATAAATGCATTAATGTACACAGGTATGATTTAAGAAAAAATAATAAAAATAAAGAGGCTTAGTCTGGCCAGCTGGATGCAAAAACTCAGGCCAGATATCTCCTTCCTACAAGAAACTCACCTTACTTTAAAGGGTAAAACAAGACTCAGGATGAAGGGATGGGCAACAGTATTACAGGCAAATGGAAAGCAAAAAAAATATGGTGTTGTAATCTTGTATGCAGATACAATTGGATTCAAACCAATAAAAATAATGAAAGACAGGGTGGCGCCTGTGGCTGAAAGGAGTAGGGCGCTGGCCTCATATGCCAGAGGTGGTAGGTTCAAACCCAGCCCCGGCCAAAAACTGCAAAAATAAAATAAAATAAAATAATAATAATGAAAGACAAAGATGGGTACTACATATGGGTCAAGGGAAACACACAATATGAAGGGATTTCAATAGTTAACATCTATGCACCCTATCTGAATGATCCTCAATATATAAAGCAAACCCTAGCTAACCTCAATGATATGATATCTTCCCACACCATAATAGTTGGAGATTTTAACACCCCATCGGCAGTACTGGACAGATCTCCAAGAAGGATAATGGACATAAAGAATAATGGACATAAACAAGATTGTATAATAAATGGACTTAACAGACATTTATAGAACAATTTATCCTAACAAAACCAAATACACATTCTTTTCATCAGCCCATGAATGATCTTCCAAAATCGATCATGTCCTAGGCCACAAGGCTAACATCAAAAAATTCAAAAGAATAGAAACTATTCCCTGTATCTTCTTAGACCATCATGGAATAAAAGTTGAACTCAAGAGCAATTGAAATCTTCATGCTCAAATAAAATCATGGAAAGTAAATAACCTTATGCTGAATGATAGGTGAGTCATAAACAAGATGAAGAAGATCATAAGGAGATCATTTCTGCAACAAAATGATAATGAAGCCACAAACTATCAAAACCTGTGGGATACTGCAAAGGCTGTCCTTAGAGGGAAATATATAGCATCAGATGCCTTCATCAAGAACACAGAAAGAGAACAAGCCAGCAACCTAATGGGCCATCTCAAGCAACTGGAGAAGGAAGAACAATTTAATCCCAAACCTAGCAGAAGAAAAAAAATAACTAAAATTAGAGTAGAACTAAATGAAATTGAAAACAAAAGTATTATTCAGAAAATCAGTGAAAAAAATTTTAGTTCTTTGAAAATACTAATAAAATTGATAAAATCTTGGCCAGACTAACCAGAAACAGAAAAAACAAGATCTGTAATAGCTACAATCAGAAATGATAAAGAGGAAATAACAACAGATGCCACAAAAATACAAATGATTCTCAATAATTACTACAAAAACTTTATTTCCAGAAACATGAAAAGGTAGAGGAGATGGACCAATATCTGAAAGCACAATACCTTCCAAAACTGAGCCAGAAAAGTTTGTAAATCTTGAATAGGCCAATATCAGTACTGAAATAGCATCAATTGTACAAAGTCTCCCAAAAAAGAAAAGCCCAGGACTAGATGGTTTCACACCAGAATGCTATCAAACCTCAAAGAGGAACTAGTTCCTATAGTGCATAAACTTTTCCAAAATATAGAGAAAGAAGGAATACCCCCCCCCAACATATTCTATGAAGCAAATATCACCCTGATCCCCCAAACAAGGAAGGACCCAACAAAAAAGAAAAACTATAGATCAATATCATTAATGAATATCAATGCAAAATATTCAACAATATATTAGCAAATAATACAACAACACATTAACAAGGTTATACACCATGATCAACTGGGTTTTGTCCCAGAGATAGAAGGTTGGTTCAACATATGTAAATCTATAAATATAATGCACCAGATAAATACAATCAAAAACAAAGACCATATGATTCTTTCAATTGATGCAGAAAAGGCTTTTGACAATATCCAGCATCCTTTCATGATAAAAACAGTCAAGAAAATAGGCTTAGAAAGAACATTCCTTAAGTTGATAGGTGCTATCTACAGCAAACCCACAGCCAATATCATATTGAATGTAACAAAACACAGGCATTTCCACTGAAATCTGGAACCAGACAATGATGCCCACTGTCTCCACTGCTATTTAACATAATATTGGAAGTCCTAGCAATAGGCAAGAGAAGGAGATCAAAAGAATCCAAATAGGGACAGAGGAGGTCAAACTCTCCCGCTTCGCAGATGACATGATCTTATACCTGAAAAATCCCAGGGACTCAACTACAAGGCTCTTAGAAGTGTTCAAAGAATATAGAAGGATATAAAATCAATACTCACAAATGAGTAGCCTTCATATACGCCAACAATCATCAAGCCAAGAACAAAATGAAAGACTCTATTCCTTCTACAGTAGCACCAAAGAAGATGAAATACCTGGGACTATATTTAACAAAAGATGTGAAAGATCTCTATAAAGACAAGTATGAAACTTTGAGAAAGGAAATAGCAGAAGATGTCAACAAATGGAAGATCATAGCAGGCTAATGGCTGGGAAGGAACAACATTGTCAAAATGTCCATACTACCCAAAGCAATCTATAAATTTAATTCAATCCCATCAAAGCACCAATGTCATACTTTAAAGAACTTGAAAAGATAAGATAGTACTTTCATTCATACAAAACCATCAAAAATCCTGAATAGCAAATACAGTTCTTAGAAATAAAAGAAAATCTGGAGGCATCATGTTGCCAGACTTTAGGTTATACCACAAGGCTAGAGTAATCAAAACATCACAAAAATAGACATGGACATCCATGGAACAGGACAGAGAATCTGGAGATCAACCCCACCACATATCTTCATTTAATCTTTGATAAGCCTAACAAAAACATGCAATGGGGAAAAGAATCCTTCTTTAACAAATGTTGCTGGGAGAACTGGTTATCCACATGTAGAAGACTGAAACTGGACCCGCACCTCGCAACATTGAAAAAAATTGATTCTCGCTGGAAAAAAGAATTAAATTTAAGACACAACAGAATAAAAATTCCAGAAGAGAGTGTGGGGAAAATACTTGAAGATATTGGCCTGGAAAAAACTTTAGAGGAAGAACTCCCTAAAATTCCAGCAACACCAAAAATAAATAACTATGATTTGCACAAAAAGCTTTTGCACAGCTAAGGGTACCACAAACAAAGCAAACTGATAGCCTTTGAAATGGGAGAAGATTTGCATATTATGAATCAGACAAAAGCCTGATAACTAGAATCTACAGAGAACTCGAGTTAGAGCCTGATAACTAGAATCTACAGAGAACTCAAACAATAAGAAAAGTGGAAACAACTCTTTATAAGTGGGCAAGAGATTTAAACAGAAACTTCTTTAAGGAAGACAGACAAATGGCCAATAAATACATCAAAAAAATGCTCATCATCTTTAATCATCAGAGAAATGCAAATAAAAACCACTCAAAGATATCACCAAACCCCAGCAAGATTAGCCCACATCACAAAGCCCCAAAACACCAGATTCTGGCTTGGATGTGGAGAGAAGGGAACGTCTACACTGCTAATGGGATTGCAAACTAATACAGCCTTATTGGAGAGAAATATGGAAAATCCTTAAAGATTTAAAAGTAGACCTTCCATTTGACCCTGCAATCCCTTTACTAGGTTTATACCCAGAAGAACAAAAATCATTTTACCACAAAGACATTTGCACTAGAATGTTTATTGTGGTTCAATTCGTAATTGCCATGAATGGATCAACAAACAGTGGTGTATGTATAGCATGGACTATTATTCAGCCATGGAAAAAGATAGAGACTTTACATCTTTTACATTTACCTGAATGGAGTTGAAATACATTCTTCTTAATAAAGGATCACAAGAATTGAAAGGCAAACATTCAATGTACTCCATACTAATATGAAATAAATATATAAACAATGACATGCTCATAAGAACAATAAAACACTGATATATTCTAGTTCGGGATAGAGGGAAGTGGGAGGGGGTTTGGGGGAGGATGTACAGCAGAAGAAGGGAGGGCATGAGGTGGGATCTCACCTAATGTGCACCTTGGGAGGGTGTATAACACCCTTCCTGGGTGAGGGGCTCTTCTACAAATGGAACATTATCCTTTAAGTAACAACAATGTCACCTAAAAATATGTACCTTCATATTAATTTGAAATAAATAAATAAAAATGTGTTTCATTATTGTCTGTCTGTCTGTCTGTCTGGGACACAGAAGAATGGGATCATTTAGTCACTAATTTTGTTTCCCATTACATAAGGATTTCCAGAAACCTTTCTCCTAAGATTTGATGCATGGATCAGAATACTGAGCAGAGTCCTGCAATAGTTCTGTGTGGTGGCATTAGATAGCAATAGTTATCTAGTGTGGCCAAGACTACAGCTGGAGCAAACTGAAGTGCAACTTCATGGCAGAGGGGACGCAGATATCTAGACGCAATTTGCTCCTTGCACCATTCGTATGTACTCATGTCCTACATTTATTATTTTTTAACAATTTTATTGAGATATAATTCTCATACTATATGATTCACCCACTTAAAGTATACTAGTCAAAAGATTTTAGTATATTCACGGGCCTGTGCATCAATCACCACAATTTTAGGACATTTGCATTACTCCCCAAACAAATAAATCCCATCCCTTTTAGGCACCTGCTCCACACTTCCCCATTCCCCTTAGCCCTAAGCAACCACTAATTTACATTATTTTTCTAATGTAAAATTACACTTGCTTATTCTGGACATTTCACATAAATAGAACTATACTATATGTGGTCTTTTGTGACTGGCTTCTTTCATTTTTGTTTTAGGATTTTTTTTTAATTTTTTTTTTTTTTTTTTTTTTTTTTTTTTTGACAGGGTTCTGCTCCATGATCTAGTCTGAAGTGCAGTTATGAAATCCATCATAGCAAACTGCAGCCTCATTTTCCCAAGCTTAAGGGGTCCTCTCAATCCTCTCACTTCGGCCTCCTGAGTAGTTGGAACTATAGTTATGTGCCACCACACCCAGCTAATTTTCTTTATTATATTGTGAAGATGGGGGTGGGGGGGAGTGAGGAGGTCTCACTATTTTTCCCAGGCTGGTCTCAAACTCCTGACCTCAAGTGATCTTCCCACCTCAACCTTTCAAAGTGCTGAGATGACAGGTGTGAACCATCTATGTCCAGCCTCTAATTACCTTTTATCAAATACATGTTTTAAATTTTCTCTATACATATACATGTGTTTATTTGTTTTCTACATTTTGCCTTCACAAATTTAAAAAGGCTTAAAATTTAATAACAATAACAATGTTTAAGATAAGAACTAGAAACAAAAACCTCTTAAGGAATGAATAAAGATAAATACATTCAGAAAAGAAGTCAGATGATTACTGCAATGAAATATTGAGTAATAATAATAATAATGCAATAAAAATGACATTCACATTGTCAGATAAGAGTATGTCTATCAGAATGCTTTGACTCTGAGGTTCAGTATGGACTCATCAGTTAACTTATTATTTTTTTTTCCAAAGTCTCAAAAAATAGACAACTAATATTTATAAATAAAAATAGAAGATAATTTCAAAAAACAGATCATGCTAAATCTTATAGACAATAGAAAAATAAGAAACACTTTAATATCATTCTACTTCATCTGGATATATACCTGAAATCATTCCACTTCATCTGGATATACCTAAACCT
>CAUYPK010127123.1:0-36661 GCA_963574355.1 Loris lydekkerianus | reverse complement strand
TTGTAAATTGCTTTGGGTAATATGGACATTGTAACAATGTTGAGTCTTCCCGCCATGAGCATGGTGTGTTTCTCCATTTGTTAACAACTTCAGCTACTTTTTTTCTCAGAGTTTCATAGTTCTCTTTATAGAGATCTTTCACATCTTTTGTTAGGTAAATTCCCAAATATTTCATCTTCTTTGGAGCAACTGTACAGGGAATACAGTCCTAGACTGGTTTTTTGGCTTGACTATTATTGGTGTATATATAAAAGCTACTGATTTGTGAGTATTGATTTTGTATCCTGAGACACTACTGTATTCCTTGATCACTTCTAAGAGTTTTGTGGTTGAGTCCCTGAGGTTTTCTAGGTATAAAATCATATCATCTGAGAAGAGAATTTGATCTCCTCTGACCCTATTTGTATACTCTTGATCACCTTCTATTGCCTGATTGTAATGGCTAAGACTTCCATTACAATGTTAAAAAGCAGTGGAGACAATGGGGAACCTTGCCTCGTTCCTGATCTGAGTGGAAATGTTTCAATTTTACTCCATTAATATGATATTTGCTGTGAGTTTGCTGAAGATTGCCTCCATCAGTTTAGGAAAAGTCCCTTCTATACCTATTTTCTTAAGTGTTCTGATCATGAAAGGATGCTGGAAATTGTCAAACACTTTTTCTGCATCTATTGAGAGAATCATATGGGTTTTGTTTTTTAGTTTGTTTATGTGATGTATTATTTTTATAGTTTTACATATATTGAACTAACCTTGAGACCCTGGGATAAAACCCACTTGGTCATGGTGTATAATTTGTTCGATATATTGCTGGATTCTACTTGCTAGGATCTTATTGAATATTTTTGCATCTATGTTCATTAAAGATATTGGTCTATAGTTTTCTTTTCTTGTTGGATCTTTTCCTGGTTTGGGGATCAGGGTGATATTTACTTTGTAGAATGTTGTTGGGAAGTATTCCTTCTTTTTTGATGTTTTGGAAAAGGTTAAGTAATATAGGTAGTAGTTCATCTTTAAAGGTTTGGTAGAATTCTGATGTGAAGCCATCTGGTCCTGGACTCTTCCTTTTTTGGGAGATTTCATATATAGATTCTATTTCACTACTTGATATAAGTCTGTTCAGCACTTCCAATTCTTTCTGATTAAGTCTAGGAAATTGGCATGCTTCCAAGTATTGGTCAATTTCGTTCAGATTTTCATAAAGTTTTTTGTAGTATTCATTAAAGATTCTTTGAGTTTTTGAGGTGTCTGTTGTTATTTCATCTTTGCCATTTCTAATTGATGATATTATGGACTTTAATTTTCTATTTTTGGTTAGATTGGCCAAAGGTTTATTAATTTTGTTGAATTATTCAGAAAAATAACTTTATGATTTATTGGTCTTTTGAATAATTCTTTTGTTTTTGATTTCATTTAATTATGCTCTAATTTTAGTTATTTTTTTTTTCCTTCTGCTGGGTTTGGGGTTGGAATATTCTTTATTTTTCAGTTACTTAAGATGTCCCATTAAATTATTAACTTCTTCTCTTTCCATTCTCTTGAGGAAGGCTTGCCATGCTATAAATTTCCCTCTTAGGACTGCCTTTGCAGTATCCCACAGGTTCTGATAATTCATGTTTTCATCATTGTTTTGTTCCAAAAACTTGAAAATTTCCTTCTTAATCTCATCTATGACCCAGCTATCATTCAGCATAAGGTTATTTAGTTTTCCATGACTTTGTATGAACATGCTGATACCTGTTATTGGTGAGTTCAACTTTTATTGCATGATGATCTGAGAAAATACAAGGAATAATTTCTATTTTTTTAAATTTGCTGAGGTTAGACTTGTGACCTAAGATGTGATGAATTTTGGAGGATGTTCCATGGGCTGATGAGAAGAATGTGTATTCAGTTTTGTTAGGATGAAATGTTCCATAGATGTCTGTTAAATTCAATTGTTGTATGGTGAAGTTTATGTCTAAAATGTCTTTGCTTAGTTTCTTATTGGAGGATCTATTCAACACTGCCAAAGGGGTTTTAAAATCTCCAACTATTATGGGTGCTGGAAGATATTAAATAGCTCATGTCTGTTAGGATCTCCCTTATAAATTGAGGAGCATTCTGGTTGGACACATAAATGTTAATAATTGACATTTGATCGTGTTAAATATTTGCCTTAACAAATAAGAAGTGACCATCCTTATCTTTCCTTACTTGTGTTGATTTTGTCTGGAGTACAGATGTCCATCCCTTCACCCTGAGTCTATATTTATCCTTTAAGGTAAGAGGAGATTCTTGTATATAGCAGAAATCTGGCCTGAGTTTTTGTATCCAGTCAGTTGACCTGTGCCTCTTAAGAGGACAATTTAAGCCTTTCACATTAATTGAGAGTATTGATAAGCCTGGTAATAATTTGGGTGTCAAGTTTTTCAAAAGTCCAGTGGACATTTTGAATCTTTTCACCACTGTGGAAATTGGGTTTTGGTGAAGAATTTCCAAGTGAGTTTACTTTGGTGGTAGAGCATTCTGCTGGTCATTATGGACGATGGGTCTGAGAATACCCTGAAGAGCTGGTTTGGTTATGGCAAATTTCTTCAATGTGTGTATGTTATTAAAGTGTTTAACTTCTCCATCATAAATGAAGCTCAGTTTAGCTGGATACAGGATCCTGGGCTGAAAGTTGTTTTGTTTTAGTAGATTAAAGGTCTATGACCATCCTCTTCTAGCTTGAAAAGTTTCAGCAGAGAGAGCTGCAGTCTTTCTAATATTCTTCCCCTTGTAGGTTATGATTTTCTTACATCTGGCTGCTTGTAGGATTTTTTCCTTCATATTAACTTTGGCAAAGTTAATTACAAAGTGTCTAGAAGATGGTTTATTTGGGTTAAGTCATGCTGGGGTTCTGAAACTGTCTGATATCTGAATTTCAGTATCTCTTACCATGCTTGGGAAGTTCTCCTCAATTATGTCTTGGAGTAGAGTATCTGTGCCTTTCAGATCATCCTCTTCTCCTTCAGGGATTCCTGTAGGGTGAATGTGTGCTCTTTTGTAGTGGTCCCACAGTTTTCTCAGGGAATAATTCGTTTTTGCTCTCCACTTCTCTTTCTCTTTGAGTATTTGGGAGCATTAAAAAGCTTTGTCTTCAATGTCAGAGATCCTTTCTTCTGCCTGCTCCATTCTGCTACTGAGGGATTCTACTGTATTTCTCAGATCTTTGAGGGCTGCAAGTTCTTGCCTCAATGTGTCAAAATCTTTGGTGATTTTATCTTTGAATTCATTGGATTCTTGAGAGAACTTTTCAATTGCTCCTTGAACTTCTAATTCCATCTTTTCCTCCATTCTGTTAATCTTATTTGCAATCCAAATTCTGAATTTGATTTCTGACATCTCAGCCATTTGTTTATGGACGGTATCTTCTGTTCTGTCACCTTTGTCATTCCTTGGGGGAGTTGATTTACTCTGATTATTCATGTTGTCAGAGTTTTTTCGCTGATTCCACTCCATGGTTATTTTTCACAACTTGTCTAGAGAAGTTCGTAAAGTGAAATTGAATTGAGGGCTTCTGGAGTTATAATTAACCAGCCCTTTACCAAAGAACTGGAACGGGAGTTTGCAGCTTTTACCCTAGAGCAGGGATCCTCAAACTTTTTAAACAGGGGTCTAGTTCACTGTCCCTCAGACTATTGGAGGGCTGGACTATAGTTTAAAAAACAAAATAAAACTATGAACAAATTCCTATGCACACTGCACATGTCTTATTTTGAAGTAAAAATACAAAACGGGAACAAATACAATCATCCTGCTTCATGTGGCCTGTGGGCCATAGTTTGAGGACCCCTGCCCTAGAGTTGTACAAAGGTTCTATTCAGTACTACAGCCTGAAACTCTGGGGACCTGCGTGGTTTGATGGGACTAGATGGCTCTGACCTGTATTTGGCTAGTCTTTGTCCAATTCTAGTGAATCACTGGCTGGCTTTGGGCTGAAATCTCAGCTGTAGAGATATATAAGCAACTAAGACACTCCTCCGCCCACCACAAGTGACAACTGGAAGAGGATAATTCCACACTCCCACAACAACACAACCAGGGTATAACCTTGGTGGGTCCCCAGGTGATTGGCCCAGGTCATGAGTTCCAAACCAACTGTCCCAGTCAACACAAACACCAATCAGGTGGGTGAGTTCAAAAGGTCTTCAGCATCAAGGCAGCAGGGGTCCACTGGCAGCTCAAGTGTAACTCACTTGGTGCTCTGTGGAGTCAGAAAGACTCACCCAGCAAAATATTCCAGGGGAGCTGGTGCCTCCTTCCCCACCTTGTACCTCCATCACAACTAGGCACTGTTAGCCCCATGGGGCTGTGGCCCAGTTCCTCCAATGAGCAAATGTGCCAGGAATTTGGGCCTGCCAGAGTCCGAAGGAAGTCAATGTCTCATCAGCCAAGCAACCACACTCTGCCACAGCCAGCTGGGAGAGTTGAAGTCTGATTACCTCGGAGGCTCAATGGAAACTGGGGAGCATTCCACCTGAGCTCATTCCAAACAAAAGGTTAACAAGCAGCAAATGTTGTTCACCCTCAGAGTGCCTCTGCCCCTGCCACTCTGTTCCTCGGGTATTCCTGCAATGCGAGATCTTTCTCCCTCCGGCAGTCCACAGAATTGAGGAGTTGTGTCTCCAAAATTTGACCCTGGCTGGATCACTCTATTAATACTGCTGCTAGGTGGGAGGTGTCTCCACTTGGGTTCTTGTGCCTCAATAATTCCTGAGCCTCCCCCTGTCGTACAGACACTCAAACCCCTGGCCGCTGCTGAGTTGCTATTTCTTAGAGCCAAGCCAGACACCTTTTCCTGTGTCTTTCTGTACTGTTACCAGATTCACAGTTACAGTGTAGCTGTGGTACCTCAGACCATGCAATGCTCAGTCTTAACAAAGAACCACAAACATTCTGTTCTCTGCAGGTGTGAGGCTTCTAGACCACCAGGCCAGGGGGAAGAATAGACTGGGAGTTTAAAGTGGCAGGGAAAATGTTTATTGAACCTTCATGCCAGACAAGAGAATGCCCAGGCTCACAGCAGGGACTCCCAGGATAAGGAGTCCAATCTTCCAGAAACTCGCTCCTGTGGGGTGAGAGAATAGGATCTCAGTTCACTGCTCACTAGCAAGCAAGCAAGCAACTCTCTTGGGGAGAGAATGGACACACGTCCTCTTTGGAGTAGGTTCTGTACCTGAAGTTTGTTTCCTTGGAGTTGCAGTTTGCCTCAGCAGAAAAGAAGTGCAATTATCAATCACTTCTCTCAGCTCAGCTCCCACTCTTCAGCTTTGTTGGGTTCTTTCTGGCTGTTATCTCTCTCTCTGAATGGGAGCTTCTGTTGAAAGCTGGCTTCAGTTGGCTATCATCCCCCACTCCCCTTTTCTCTTGTTGCATATAAAAATTGGAGTTAGGGAAAATAGCCAACCCAAGGTTTTAGTAGAACACAAGGTACATCGAAACAAAACAAACAAACAAAAAAGGAATCAGACACACAGACACACAAATAAATAATCAGAAACAAAACCACAAACACACACACACACACACGCTCAAATAGCCTGATGGAAGCACTCTCATGCAAGCATAAGAGGAAGGGGAGGGATCAGCACCTGTAGCCCAGTGGTCAGGGCACCAGCCACACACATCAGAGCTGGGGGGGGGGGGCTCAAATCCAACACAGGGCCAGCAGAACAACAATGACAATCACAACCCAGAAAACAACCAGCTACTGTGGTGGGCACCTGCAGCCCCAGACATCTGGGAGGCTGAAGCAAGAGAACAACTCAGCCCAAGAGAGTTAAAGGTTTCTGTGAGCTGTGACACCACAGCACTCCACTGAGAGCAACATAGTGAGACTCAGTCAAAAAAAAAGGGGGGGGGCCAAGCAGAGAAAAATAAACAAACAAAATATTAATATATTTTTTAAAATGTTAACAATAACTTTTAAACGAAAGGAAAAAGAAAAAAGAATGAGCAAAGAGAGAAAAAAAGGCAACAATTACATATATATATATATATATGTATGCCATAGGGATCCACTTTAGTAGAAATATATTTATGTTGCAATATACTTTCTGAACAACAGGTGGCGCCATGAATGGTTCTCAGGCTTATACCTGTCTCCTGGCTTAAATGTTCTTGTTGGCCTGGTTACCCACTTGGCACCTAGACCCTGCCAAACTCCTGATTCCACAGATCTCAACAAATCTTCATAGGCAGGTTTCCAAATTCTCCCTGCAACAGTCCTGTGAAGTGCAGGATGTCCTGGGACAGTTCCGAGCATAGGACGACTGTCTGCAGGTGAGACTCAAATAGCTACGCCTGGTCCACATGGAAAGGTGCCTGTGGCAACCACCATCGCCCAAATTTCAAAACAATGGCCTCTTCCTATCTGGGATCTTTCCAGTCTGAGTGTCTGTCCCCCTGCCTAACGGCAGTAGTGCTGCACCAGACGGCACCCCACTCTCCACCTAATTCCTCTCCGGAGTCCACATTTCACCAATCTTTCCACACACTACCTAGTTCCCCACATACTGGGAACTGCAATCCTCCATGGTGGGGCTGGTTGCTGCTGCTGCTGCCCACAGCCACTGCAGCACCGGGCAGAACCTTTCCTGGCACTCTCTGCAGCTCCTGATTATATTCCAAGTCCAGCAATCCACCACCTTGCTGCACACCCCAAACTGCTACTCCACACCAATATTCCACACTGGGAATGACCTAGCCCACTCACTCTCACCTGTTCTTCCAGGAGAGCTGAGCTAGTTGTCCTTCCCATCCCCCATTATGCTCTGCCTCTGAAATATTATTTCTCATCTATCACATTGGCAAAATTTGAAACACTATGAATACATTGGCAAAATTTGAAACAGTATGAACTGTTATGCCCTTTAAACTTTTTAATTTTCTAATATTATGTACTGAAAGTGCCTAGAACAGGCTCATAGTTAAAATAACTAAATGCAGAAAGCCTTTGGCAAAGAATTTATGAAGAAGACTCTTATGGCAATTATAGTAACAACAAAAATAAATTAATGAGGAAATAATTGACCGAACAAATAGACAACCTACAGAATGGGAGAAAATATTCACAAGCTATACATTCAGATAAAGGATTAATATCCAGAATCTACAGCAAATCAGCAAGAAAAAATAAAAAACATTAAAAGGGGGCAAAAGATATGAACAGAAACTTTTCAAAAGAAGAAGGATAAATGTATCAATGTACATTTATTAATAAATGTATCAAAGACAAAATAGGTGTATTAGAATCCATCCAAATTTGTTTAAAAATATGCATCAAAGGACACTATCTGGATAGTTAAAGAAAATCCCACAAAATGGGAGAAAATATTTTAAAATCATATATCTAATCAGGTCTAGCATCCATAATATATTTTTAAAAACCACTTAGAATCCCACCATAAACAGATAGATGGTCTAGTTAAAAATGGACAAAGGAGCTGAGTAGACATTTGTCCAAAGAACATATGCAAGTGGCCAGTAAGCACATGAAAAGAAGCCCAACATTTTTAGTCATTAGAAATACAAACAAAACCCACAAGGAGATAGTGTTTTATGTCCTCTGAGGTGTCTATGACCCCAAAAATGGAAATAGCAATTGCTGGTGAGCATGCGGAGAAATTGCAATCTTTATTCATTGCTAGTGGAAATGTAAAAAAAAAATGCAGAAAAAGAGTTTGTTGGTCTCTCAATAGATTAAAAACAGAGTCACCATATAACTCAACAATTTCATTCCTAGATTTCACACTCAAATGACTAAAATATACACTCAAGCAAATATTTGCACACAACTCTTCATAGCAGCACTGTTTACAATAACCAAGAAAGGGAAACAACCCGATGGTCATCACCAGATAAATGGATAAAATACTTGTGGCATAAACCTCTAGTCTAGTGGAATATCATTTAGCAACAAAATAAAATGAAATGCTGATGTGCATTAGAACATGAATGAACTCTAAAAGCACAATGTTAAGTGAAAAAATTCTAACATGAAAGGCCACATATTATATGGTTCCATTTATGTAAAATGTTCAGAATAGGCAAATTCATAGAAACAGAAAGTAGATTGGTAGTTCTCAGGGGCTGAAGGGTTGGGGAATGATGAAGGTCTGCTGCTGAGCGAGTATGGCGTTTCTTTTTCTTCTGGAACTAGATATTTGTAGTAGTTGCACAACATTGTGGGTGTGTTAAAAACCAATGAATTGTACATTTAAATTGATCAAAACAATGAGTTCTTTTAAAAGGGAGTTTGAATAATTTCAGAAGGCAACATTTTTATTATGTCACTGAAAGTATTCTTCCCTCCTACCACAGCAGGTTATGTGCTAATTGTCTTTTGATACATTTTAGAAAGTGTCAAGGATGCCCTTGAGATATTTTCAACATGCTCTTAGGTCTCTCTGTCTGCATGCAAATTTATTTTAATATGTATGCCAGGCATGATTAGTTATCACTTCTAAACATAATTATAAATCCACATTCCAGGGGATGTGATAGGATCTGAAAAGCTCTAATGACGGGTTCTAACTTTAAAGGCTTTTTGGAAAGCATATTAAGTCTCTCTAATTCTGTATGAATGGTTCATTAAATAGCACAGTGATATTAGAAATATTTATTTTTCATTGATAAATTAAGGGATATTAGAAATATATGTATTGGCTGACATTTTTTATAAGCACCTCAGCTTGTCTATGAATAAGGTGTAGGAATGTGGCAGGCTGAACAGTGAGGCAACCCTGGAGTAACACTGTGGTCAAGTTTCCTTCCATGTAAGAAATTATTTTTCCTACTACTAGGGTAACTAATACAGACACTAGAGCACTATCAATTTGCCTCAAAGTGAATCATTAATTCCAGACACTTTACACAGTGTATAAAGCTTACAGAAAATATTGTAGAATTATTTCATGTGCCTCCTGGCAAGGTGCTTGTACGTAGGGTTGATTTTAGTCTACCTGTCACCTAGTATCCAAGTTTAAGGAAGCAGAAGACCATAGCTCTCCACCATCCTGTCTAATCTACTGTTGACTGCTTAAATATCATTGTTTTATTCACATCTATTTGATTTTTTCAGCATGCTAAACAATTTTTTTTTCTTATTTTTTAATGTCCAATATGGGTGGACAAATGTTTTTGGTTACAGATATAAATTTTGTTATGCTTGAGTCATGATTATGAGTGTGCCCATCATCCAGAGAGTGCCCATTGTATTTGTTAGGTAGGTTTTCACCCGTCCTATCCTCCTCCCTCCTCCCTTGAGCTCTACTTCCCTCAGTGCCCATGTATACTCATCAGTTAGTTCCAGTTTAATAACAAGTACATGTAGTGTTTGTTTTTCCATTCTTGAGATACTTCACTTAGGATAATGGTCTTCAGTTGCATCCAAATTGTTGCAACAGCCTTTAATTCATTCTTCTTTCTTGCTGAAGAGTATTCCTTGGTATACATATACCACATTTTGTTAATCCACTCTTGAATAGATATTAATTACACATCTTTGTGATTATAAATTGTGCTACAATAAATATTCGAGTTCAGATGTCTTTTGATGAAAAGTCTCCCCCCCCCCCCCTTTGGAGAGATACCGAGTAATGAGATTGATGGATTAACCAATAGTTTACTTTAGTTTCTTTGAGGAATCTTCCTGCTGTTTTACATAGAGATTGAACTAATTTGCAGTCCCACCAAAAGTGTACAAGCATTCCTTTCACTCCACCTCCATACCAACATTTATTGTTTTTGGACTTTTTGATAAAACTGTTATTACTTAGGTAAGGTGACATCTTATTGTGTTGTTAATTTGTATTTCCCTCATAATTTGTGATTTTGACAATTTCTTCATGTGATTATTGGCATTTGCCTATCTTCCACTGAAAAGCACCTGTTCATGTCTTTTGCCTACTCTTTAATGGGGTTGGTTCTTTTCTCCCTGCTGATTTGCTTGAGTTCTTTTTTACATTCTGATTAGAGGATGGACAGCTTGCAAATATTTTCTCCTATTCTGTAGGTTGTGCATTTGCTCTATTATTTCCTTAACTGTGAAGAAGCTTTTAAATTTAACCAAACCTCATTTATTTATTTTGGCTGTTGCTGTAATTGCCATTGTGGTCTCCTTCCTGAATTCTTTGCTTTACAGCATTATCTAGAAGATTTTTTTCTATATCTTCTTTGAGAATTCCTATGGTTTTAGGCCTTAGACTAATGTCGTTTATCCATGTTGAATTAACTTTTATGAATGGTGAGAGATAGGGATCCAGTTTTAATCTTCCGCATGTAGCTACCCAATTTTGCCAGCACCATTTATTGAATAGGGCTTTTTCCACCCAGTGTATATTGTTAACTGCTTTTGTGAAGATCAGCTGGCAGTATGTGCCTGTTTTTCTAATGTCTGGGTTCTCTATTCTGCTCCATTGAGCTACATTTGTTTCGTGCTTATACCATTTTTTTTCTGGTTACTATTACAGTATATTTTGTAATATACTTACTAGTTACAGTATATTTTGAAGTCTGATAAGGAAGCTCAATGGAATCTAAAAGAAAATAGAAAAACAACTCAAAGAAGCCTGAGAAACAATTGAAGAACTTAATGTAAAATTCACCAAAGAGATCGACATATTAAAAAACCAGAACTTTTGGATATGAAAAATTTATCAAAGGGAATATAAAACACAGTGGAAAGTTCTAAGAATATGCTAGACCAGGCAGAAGAATCTCAGAGCTTGAAGACAACTCTTTCAAATTAACTCAAGCAGTCAAAAATAAAGAACAGAGAATTAAGAGGAACAAAGACTACAGGAAATATGAGATTATTTAATACAGACAAGTATAAGAATCACAGGTATCCCTAAGGGTGAAGAATAAAGTACCTAAGGGCTGGAAAACCTATTTGAGCGAATAATTGAGGAAAACTTCCCTGTTCTTGCTAGAGATTTAGACATCCACGTACAAGAAGCTTATTGAACACCTGGGAGATTTGTTGCAAAGAGGCAATGACCAAGACACATAGCCATCAATCAGACTGGCCCCTCGTGACTGCAGAGGCCAGTCATGAGGCAACGAGGCAAAAACATAAGAACCTACAATAACTGACAAAGGAAAACTCATCGGGCGAACAGCAGACTTCGCAACTGAGACCTGAAAAGCCATTAGGAATGGGGACCCCATCTTCAATCTTCTTAAACACAACAATTACCAGTCTAGAATTTTGTATCCTGCAAAACTAAGTCTCATATTTGAAGGAGAAATAAAGATATCATAAAGATACCTTCATAATAATATTTCCATCAAGCAAACACTGAGAGAATTTGTCAAGGCCAGATCTGCCCTGCTAGCTTTAGATATAGCTGAGAATCAAGGTTAAGATGAGATCAGCAAGTGGCTGTCTCTCTCTTCCCATCATTTCTGCAAGGTTTCTGGTGGTATCATTGCTAGGCAGGCTCTCTCCTCAGCGTGGCAGAGAAGGCCCGAGCAAATCTTGGCTCTTGCATAACTCAGTTATCATTTCTAGTAAAACTGAGCTTCTTTTCTAATAGATTTTCCAGAAAATTCCAAGGAAGATTTTGATTAACCTGTTTTTAGTTGTGCAAGTACCTCATGATAAAATGATACATGGAATGGGGTTTCCTCGCGGAAAAGGGAATTAATGCTGGAAGAATGAAGAAGAAATTCTTGGTACGCAGACTCAACACATACCCTCTACAAATGCTCTGTTTCCTTCAAAATTATAGTGCATAGTATGAAAGATTATTTCAATGGTAAGAAGTTCAGCATAATAGAAAGAGAAACATCTGCTGTAGTGGTGGAATAATCAGTATTCTGCAGTGACCTTCTCTCCCTTGTAACCTCTGTTACACTGTCTCCCACACTAGACTACAAATCTCTTCAAGTAAGGTTTCTGAATAGTCATCCTCAGCTCAGTGAGAAAGCTGACATTTACTATTAAAATGAAATTAAATATTGAAGACATATCAGTGCCTCTTACCACATTGTAGATACACATACTATTATTCCATAATTTAAGCTCCAATTTCTTTTTGTGAAAAGCACAATTCAATTATTATTGTTTGTTATTGTTATTGACGATAAGCTACTACATTTGTTTTTCAATTTATATTACTTCCACATTCTTTCACACACTTGATCTCTTTTGGACTCCCAGCAATTTTATATGTTTCACGGGGTCCTGGGTAATGCACCTGCCTAGGGATTTATCCTTACATGTAAGAACTGGTTGAAGATTCCCATCTGCAGGCTGTTGGCTCTTTTGTATTCCTATTATGTATGCTGAACATTCTACATTACATGTAGGATGTGGCAGCTCAGGAGCCTAGGACATTTAAAAGTGAGATAGGATCTAAATTTGGGAAGTGGGCGCTGCAAGAAAGCCAAATGCAATCATTGGCGCCAACAATAAAACAGGCACTAGAACAGCGTATAGATATAAACCAAATTTTGGACAAAAGAAAAGGCTTCGTGTTTCCATTTCACTAAGCCCTATTTGCTGGTCATGTAACCTTAGCAAGTTAACCTTGGAAATTTAGTTTTAAGCTCTGTCACAATCTCATACAGTGAGAACATCTCACATTGTTCTAATCTAAAAATCCACATTGCCACATACAGAAAGGCAAATAGAAAGAGGAAAGCAAATAAGATACTGGAGAATCATTTACTGTTTAGAGTTATCTTTAATAATTTACAGAATTCTGTGTGACTGACCAGCAATAAAACAAAGATTCTTTAAGCATTATATGTGTGAGAGCATTGTACTCAGATCAGAAGTGAAAATACAAAAGGCAATTTCCTGTCTATCTTGGATATTCTCCTTGGCAATCACTAAAATGTAAGCAATCACTAAAACTTAGTGAAACAAAATTTCACAAGGCAGGGCCTTCAGAAGTGTAGAGTTTAAAGCTCAGTAGACTCTCTCCCCAGTGAATCAAACCATTGAACAAGTGAAAATTATTTTAAAAAATAACCAGTTAAGGTCTTTGTTTTTGTCCCAAAGGCATACAGCAAACGGGAAAACATTTACTTGAGAAAATCTGCTAAATCTCAGTAAGAACAGAAAATTGCCAGTGACACTTGAGCCATTATCGGCTCCCACCTCCCTCCCAGTTTTATGAGATGGAAGCTCTCTCTATTCCAGACACCTCGCTCTGGGCAGGTGCAGCCAAAAAGAGAAGGGCTTGCTCTTTCTCACTCCTAGTCAGGGACCAGGTCACCAGCATCTCTTATCCTGCCTCTGTGGCATGTTGCAGAAGTGCTATTCTGGGTAGGCATGAGTGCAAGGAGTAGGCACCTTTCTCCTATTTTAATGCGTTTAAATGTATACACTTACATTTTTAATTTTAATTTTTTTTTAATTTTTATTTATCTATTTTTTTAATTTCAGGTTATATACTTACTTTTTTCTAAAGTGAGTGCTCCTTTCTCTCAAATAGGCCCATAAGGGTACAGGTTAAAAACCACTGATGTAGTTTTTCCTCTAATCACATACCTCTCATGGAATGCTTAAATACTAAAACGTTCTCTTAATCACCTAAATATACTTAATAATCCTGTGTTGTATCTAACATTGGGATATATTAATTTTAATAAAACATACTTGGCTATGTTAAAATCTTTCATCTCCAGGTGAGGGAGCCTCCATTTAACTGGACTGACTTATGTTATGAGCTTGCCTAGACTACTCAAAAAAAAAATACATCTTGCAATAACATTTTCACTATCTTTCCACTTGTCATACAATTGGTAAATACTCCCAAATGTACTCTGCATCCTATTTAAATATTTCAGGCCCAGAGGATGGAGTTTAAATAAAACCAATCTCTATGGTAATTCTGTCTATTTCTTCTCACAGTGGGGCACGTTGCCAGTGTTGGCTGACAACCAGCTGCCCTAAATACCTGAGATAAATCCTTCCCTGACCACCACACCCTGAAAACATCTTTTTATCTGGTCTCTTTAAAAAAACTTTACACTCTGTGCTTCTTGGTTGGCAATTAATCATTTTCTGCTTTACCCCATGACATGTTTCCTAGCAGCTGGCTTAATACCAACTCAAATTAAGCCAAATTGGAGAGTGTGTTGCTATTTCTGTTGCATTACTGCTTTATCAACAGAAACAAATAAACAAATTGTGGAAGGGCTTTTTCTATTCTTTATCAGTTGATTGGCTTTTTTCTCTAGTAAATTTGCTTTTTTAGGGCATGGATTTTCTATTTAGCAAATGAGGTTTGGGTCCTTCACATTTAGAAAGAGCTGCCCTTCAAAAGAAAAGGTACACAATATGTACTCAGGAGGGAAAACAAATTGCTCATGAATTAACATGCAACTTGTGGTAAATTCAGAATCTGATTCCATATATTCATGTACATACACACACATTTATTTGTTAGAGAGCCAACTTGGCAACATTTATCAATAATGCTGACTACATCCTAGTGGAAACTTGGGTAGGAAAAATCTTCTTCACCTTGGGTTTCTGTTTGAAGGCAGAACTATACTTGTATCTAGAGATCATAAATACTTAACACATAAAAGTTATAGTGGTAGAAGTTGCATGGACTCAAAATTATCTAGTATGACTCAAGAATGTAAATATTGTGTGTACCACAGTTTCCTTATTAGTCTACTATTGGTGGTCATTTGGAATATTGTTTTTTTATTCTTGCAATCAATGAGTCTGTGAACATTCATGTGTCTGTCTCCTGGCATTCAAATGCAAGAGGGTATCTAGAGTATATAACTAATAATGGGATTAGTCATCGATATATCTTTAAATTTACTAGTTATTGGCAAGTTCTCTTCTCAAAGAGGTTATACCAATTTTGATACCCACAAAAAGTATATTAAATCAGTCTGGTATTTGTCTTTTTACCTAAAAATGTATTATAAACAATTTTTGGCATTTGTTGTTTATATTAGAACAAGTATTCTACTTAGTCAAGGTTCTATATTTTAAGCCATTATAATATTGAAAAGAATATAGTTTGATTTCTACTTTTTGCTATGACAAACAATTCAGTTTTCAAAGAAAGGTAAATATCCAGATCAATTAACATGCAGGAGTTTTTAAATTGAGTTCCATGTTACCCAGGAAACTAGATAAGGGTCACAAAGGAAAAGTGATAGAACTAGGATTCTAGCTGAAATCCATCCCATGACAATGCCTGATTACCTCTCATTATACCACACTGAAGACCTCATTCAGCTGAAAACAGGAGGCGGCCCCTCTGCTGATCTCAGGAATCCTTTCTTTGTCAAGATATCTCTTTATGATACTAGATCTATGAACCTCAAGTGAATCAGCCCCTTCTCTACCTTCCAGGGCTGTTTCGACTCAGGCAGACCATGAACACCACCTGGGTGCAAACCCCATGATATCTCTCTAAATAATTAGTTGAACAATACTTATTTGTATGCCATCTCTTAGGGTTCATTATTCTTTGCTGCCTGATGTCCAAAGTCTTACAGACCATTGTTCCATATATTATGTCCGTTAGTTTAGTTGTTCAGGTTGGAGAGTAGATAACCCTATTAATACTCTTGGTCAGAAGCCTAAGAAGTCTTTAAATTACCAATATCTGATCTGAAAGGTCAATACAAGCCAATGGGAGGTAGTTAAGAAACAACTCACAGGCTGGTCTCAGAAAATTTAAATTTACATTCCGTACCAGTTATTTCATGTTAAGAGTACAGTTAGCACAGCTTCCCCAGGCTTAAACAGATTGACTCTTTTTCACTAAAATGTCTAGAGTTTTAGGGTAACTTGATCCAGAGACTCAGTGAAGTCAGTAAGGATGTGGGTTATGTTTTCACTTTTCCTGCATTTTCCTTTCCACACAGTCAGGGTCATCCTAAGATTTCTTCTTCTTGGTTGCAAGATTGCAGTTAACAGCTCCTCGGGTTAACGTTTCCTCATCCACATCCAAATAAATATATGTAACATTCCTGTCCCAAACAGACTTTAGATCCCAACCCTATCCTGGAATAAAATACTGTGGCAATAGTGTCGGATTATGTTGCTTTCCTTATGCTAAATTGGTCTTCTGCCAGGATTCGTGAGTAGGAATAAATGCTACAAAAAGAGGGCAGAGTGGGTCCCTAAAGGACATCTGGGTGACATTAGGAAAGATAAACCAGGACTAGTTATTGGCAAGTTCTTTTCTCAAAGAGATTATACCAATTTTGATCCCATATATTCCTCCAAAATTATTTGCAGCACTTAAGCAAATAAATCTATACAAGGCAGAGTGTAGTATTACGCTAAAATTAGAAAAATATAAACATATATAAGTCAGAGTGAAATGTTACTTTGTCATCTATAATAGAAGTGTTTTGTTTGGCATTCTTCAAAGATCTTGAACCTTTCACATTTTTTTGTGTGTGACTCTATGTTGAGCTAACAATGTCTGTAACTACATATGTATCAAATATTCAGGTTTTGTGGTTCCCCTCAATATGCCTTTAGTCCAAACATGAATGTAAATTTTTTTAAAAAGTTTTATTATGACATCAATCTTCTCTTCAAAATAAAGATTACTTATATTAATGACATGATTTTTTAAGAAAGTTAATGTATTAGTTTGATTTTGTTGATCGGAGTTGTTATCTTTGCCATACCCTAGAGTGTGTAGTATGCAGATATAGTTTATTAGCTGAGTACATCAGTAAATGGGAAGGGCAGCATATTTGTTTAGAAAAAAACTAGATGAGAATGGAAAAATGCCATGACAATAATTAAATTGGAAGAACTCAATGTTGGAAAAATTGCAAGATAAGTATTTTCCGACTTTCCATCTTTTCATTGATTATCGATAAGCTCAGAGCTAAGCAAACGAAGCACAAATTCCCTAAGCGGCTGTGCTGCAGACCTCGGAAGGCCTACGTGTAACGGGAAGTACTTGCTGTGCTTGGATGTTTGGAAAGGAAAGCATGTAAATAAAATGAACAGTGTCCAAACACAAATTACACACGTAAGTTAAATTGGATTTCCAGAGGATGTTTAATTGGAACCCTAAGGAATTTCTGTTTCTGGAAGAGTCTCTTCAAAAAAAAAGGCCATCCTCTAACACTCACTTGGAAGCATCTTTCTTCATAGCTTTGTTGCAGAAAGGCATCTCAGATGACTTGCCACTGTATGGGCTTTGAGTCTATAACAAAATGGATATATATGACTTCTTAGCACCATGCCCATGATGTCTGCAGAAGATAAAGAGAACAGAAGTGCTTTATGTTAAACAAACAAAGACAATCCCCAACAATAACAAATAAAAAGAAAATGAACAAAACAAGGACAAGAAAACCAAGCTATTATACAAACAAGAAAATTCTGACCCAACAGGGAGCACATTTATAAATTTGGCTTTGAGAAGAAGTAAATCTGAATTAAATTCTCCTTATTAATTTTTTTGCACATTCAGGTCATATTAAAAATAAAATGGTAAAGTCTTTCCTGGTATTAGACCTGGTAGCTAGAGGCAGCTAAACACAACTCACAGAAATGAGAAATTCTGAGCAGATGTCACCATTATGATCTATTTTTACGGGTTCTCAGATCTTGTTTTGCTTATTATACTAGTGAACATTTCTCCACAGATACTTTGCTCTCCCTTCTGCCAAATAAAATTCTGACTCACAAATACATTTCTAATGCAATTTTTACTTATATGACCCCAAAGGGTCTAGAAAATTTTAAAAGGAACAATAGAATCTCTGTACAAATTAAGATCTTTAGAGTTATCTTTGAAATATCAGCCTCTACGGTTGGAAACCAAAGAACCTCTGCATCTACAGAGCTTTTCCCCCACCTCTTTTGTCTGCAGCAGATTTCTCAGAGAGGAAGGTAGCTTCAGAATGCATTTTCGTATTACTTCAACTTGTTCTAAGCATTATTCCCTACTCAGTACCAGTCATTCCACTGACGTATCTGTGCCTTTATTCACTCTAATTTTTCTGCAAGATGCCAAAAGGTGCAGAAGAGTGAATGGTCTCAGCAGGCACTTGCTGTTTAGTCATCTCTTGAACTGAATACAGCTGTTAGGTCGGCTGGTATAAATTAAATCAATGCATTTTATCCACAGTTCCTGTCCACAGATTTGCCCTTTGTAAAAATAATTCAGACCAGTTATTTTTTCTTTTAAAAACATCATCATGAAGTTAATTAAAAGAAATCATGATATGAAAGCAATCTGTCTTACTTTTTATATATGGTTGACAGTTGTGTTACTTGCGCATTTTATTAACAGGAAATATTATCAGTTTTCATGTTTGCATTCTATTGATTGAGGTTGTATACTCTTAAGAAATAAAAAGTATCAAGGTCTTCAAGGAGTCAATTCATGGTTGGACTTAAGAGCTCAATTAGTCATTGAACTTTAAGGAATGCCACAACTCTACCAAATTTATACAAAACCAGTAAATTCTGCTAAACAAGTGGGTTTTTAATGTTCGCAATTTTTAATAGAGACACTTTTTTCATGTTTCACAAAAAATGTTAGTGGCATTAAGGCTCATAAAAACATGGAAGGCAATTTATTTTCTTATACATTATGTTTTTTTCTAACATTTTAATAAAATAAACAAGTATATGTAGTGACAAACAGACTAACATCAACACAACCTGAAAATATTGAAAATTATCCCCTACCTCCATTACACATCTATTTTCCCAATAATCTTCTTTTTAGAATTAAAATTTTTCAAAATGTAAATTCTAAAAATCCTTGAAAAATTAGATTTACCAAACTCATGAAAGAATAAGAAAAATAGTCACGTTTAATAATGAAACTAAATATGTAATAAAAACTTCACCATAAAGAAAACTCTAAGTCCAAAAAACTTTGTTAATAAATTCTTCCAAATAATTTAATGCTAAGGTTACTATTACTAATACTAATTTTACACATACTCTTTCAACATAAAGAAAAAATGGAAGTTTTATTTTTTTGCTCTTTAAGGATTCTTCATACTTCTCCCCATACAGGCCGTATTAGTTGGCAGTCTCACCAGCATGTAAAAGTTTCCCCTTCTCTCCACATCCACGCCAGTATCTGAAGCTTTGGGACCCTGTGGCGTGGGCTCTTCTCACTGGGATTAGGTGACATATCAGGGTGTTTTGGTTTGTATTTCTCTTATGATTAGGGACAAGGTGCAATTTTTCGAGTGTTAGTTGGCCATCCTGTTCATGTCTCTTGCCCACTTATAAATGGGATCCTGCAATTCTATTACTAGGCTTCTACCCAGAAGAAAAAGAATCATTTTACCATAAGGACATTTGCACTGAAATTGCAGCTCAATTCACATTCACCAAGACATGGAATCAATCCCAGTGCCCATCAACTCATGAATGGATTAATAAACTGTAGTTTATGTATACCATGAAATACTATTCAGCCATAAAAAGGTGGAGGCTTCACATGTTTTGTATTTTCCTAGATGGAATAGAAGAACATTATTCTCAGTAAAGTATCACAAGAATAAAAACAAACAAACAAACACACAAAAAAAAAACAAGTATCTAATGTAATCAATACTAATAGGAAACAATAGATAAACAACTACATGCCCACAAGAGACAAAAACACAACTATATTCAAATGGGGAAGGGGGGAGTAGGAAAAGGGGAGAAAGAAGGAGGGAGGGAGTCAACCAAACAGATATTTTTCTGTCTTGCCTAGTGGACAGAATGTAACAATATAGAGCTCACCTCCTCGGTGAAGGACTTAACTCTAACTTGAACTTAACAAACAACAACCTAATCATTTGTATCCTCATGTTAATCTGAAATAAATAATTTTTTAAAATGGGAGCAATTTTTAACATACATGTATGAGGCCAGGTCTTCCTTGACACCAACACTCAGAAAAACCTGTGTATTTTTAAAATTATAGTCCAACTTTTTCATAAATTTAGATGTAAAAACCTAAACAACCTATTGTTACATACATGTATAAACAAGGAAAATAAATTATGATCAAATAGATTACTTTTTACTGAGAGAAAACACTGAAGCTAGAAATAACTTTTCAGGATTTCTTTTCTTTGCCTGAAATAAATAGATCAGGTGATTTTACATTCCCAATATTAATAGGCTTCCAATTTTAGAGTTTTGTTTTTCTTATCAATGATCCCTAAGGAGTATTTTTAGGACTTGGGAGAATCAGTAAAGAACTTTGTACGTGTTTCCATGTTTAGTGACTCTGAATGTGTGATTCCAGCAATTATGTCCTAACAGACCAGGAGAACAGAATTTCAGGGATGATTCTATATTACTCCACTGAATGAGCCTGGACCAAAGGAAGTTCTTTCTTAGGTTGAGGAGAATCTAAAATGAATGGGGGGATAAAAGAGAGATAATGTGTACCAGTTACAGCCTCCAGGTAAAGTGCTAGAACATAGAGTTTATCCCAGTATCACTTCTACTGCTGTTGTTGTCATCATTGTTTTCTCCTTTTTCTTGTTATTAATTACAATCATTATTTTACTATTGATACCATTATTGTTTTTTTCTTTTAGAAATTGTGACTGTTACCAATGACAAGACAGTTAATTCCATATGTAGAGCAATGGCTTTGACTTGTAAGAGTGGACTTTTCCAGACGCTGTTAATGCTCAGCTAAAAACCTACTACTACGCACAACTTATTTAAATACCAGTGCATTTCTCACATAAGCCCTTGAAACTCTCTTCTTGAGAATTCTATTCCTACAAAAGTTTTCTTAATTCATGGATAGAGAAGGCTGTAAGTGCTGGTTATTGAGTGTTTTAAAGAGAAGCCCTCAATCAGAAGCTATTGGATAAATAAGGATAAATATCCCATCTTTTGCACTCTCAGATTGGAAATCTCTGTAGTAGGTCTATATTGTGCCTCAGGGATAACCAATGGGGTTTAGCCCCAATTACCTACACTAAAATCCTGTATGTTAAATCTCTTGTTTAGATGCCCTTCCCTCCCTTATCTCACTTCTGCAATTTCTTGGATTGACTTTTAAGAATTGGAACATTACTCAGTCACTTTCCAATTATTACTAAGACTCAAATATTTATTCTAGGAGCTGTTTATGGCATTTCTCAATCTAAACCAAAGAACCTTATCATTTTCTCATGGTATCAAATCGCTATGGGCTAAAATTAATTCCGGTATATTTCTACAATTAGTAATTTTGCTTGACTTCTGGTAACAGAGAACTCACTAGATGAGCTAGTATATTCTTTATGTTAGGGATTTCAAACAAATAGCACATGCTCAACATTGTAGCTCCATGGTTATCAGAAAGCCGGGCTTTTCTGTCCTTTTTCTCTGTCCTCAATACTTTTATATTCAAGGTTTCTTAGTGGGCCAAGATAAATTCTAAAGTTCTGATAATCACAACGGATTCTCAGTTAGGAAGAAAGAGGAAAAGTGGAAGTGTGAAAGGGAGCCTAGGTCTTTGTTTCCTATTAAAGAAATTCTGGAATTTCATCCCATCAAATTCCACACACAGAGAATTGGTAAGAACCCAGTTATACCTATCTACAAGGTAGGCTGAGAGAAATGTGTGTTTTGTTTTTTTTTTAGCCACATTGCAACCCTAAACAATGTCATGTGTTACAACTAAGTAATATGTGGAAAATAAATATTACCTAGGCAGTCAGGTTTTTTGGGTATACCTTCATTTCCAAATGTATTAGAAGACAAATTTTGGAGAAGAAAAAAAACAAAACAGATCATCAAGAGAGCTATTGTTAAAGCTATAAGAATTCTAAATGAAGACTTTGAAAGATTTATATATATATATATAGAGAGAGAGAGAGAGATTTTTACATATATATATATATATATTTAGAGAGAGAGAGAGAGAGAGAGATTCATATGTATATACAAGAAGGAACATTTCAGAGACACTGATAGAATCAAAGGGAGATGAATCCTTAAATATTAACAAAGGCTTATAATCATGAATCATGGGCCCTTAGACAATAGCTCCAAAATAGTACTCAAAGATAGTTCTTTTTGTGGAAAAGGTAAGGCAAAGTGCATTAGGGCACAAGGACAGAGAACTGCTACAAAAGAGACTAGGAGTGGAGATTAGTTTGCTTGTAGCCATGCAAATTTATGACACACCTGTGGTACTTCGTTTTGACACAAGTCATGTAGTTCATAAGTTCCTACAAACATGAAGCAGCATGTTGTACATAGAAAAAGTATTCAATAATAAACATAAACAAATAAATAATCAATGCAGCTAGAATGTATGTAAAACTATTGCAATTACATGTAACTTGCTCAAATTTGGACACCCAAATGATACGCCAGGAATGTAACTTTTCATTAGAGGAAAGTATAATAACAAATGTATGGCAAATGTAATCATGAATCATGTAAGAATTTACAAGTTGGCTAGAACTTACAAGAATTTACAAGTTGACATAGAACTCAGAGCCAGTGGGAGGTGAAATCTGAGGACTGGGTGGGTAGCTAATGCTTCCTAGAATGACAGGGAGTTACTGTCTTTCTAAGGGGTAGTAGGAGCGTCAGATCCTACTCTACTTCAAAATGATCGCTCTCTCTTCATGGTTGGTGAGGTACCAAAGCGAAAGATGTTTTCGACTACTTTCTGAAGATGAGTGATGGTAAGTTTCTTCCTTTCAAAATTTCAAAGTTAAATAAAAGCCTTTAACTCAAAATCAATTGGGTTTTGATACAAATTAAATGCACCCAAATAAACATATCTGTAAGTTATATAATGTATTATAACTATCTTATAACCATCTCATAGTAATAAAACTATCTCATTAGCATGCTTAGAATAAACTCAAGGAATTAAGCCTTTCTTAGCAAAACACAAGATGTTAATATTTCAGGACACTGGCGAGCACCAATAAGATCACCTACAAAAGCAGTTCAACTGGGAAGAGGAGGGAAAGAAAATGCTGTTAGAGGAAAAGGAAGAGAAAGCGAATGAAAGGGTATTAAATCAATCCACAAGTACAATGTAACGTAAATACTTTTTAGCAATAATCCTGGTTATAAGCCAGTGTTATAATAGGAGGTTTCTAGATTCCATTTTCCCTTTTAATTAGCACTGGTTTTCAGCCTACTGATTAGTTCTACAAAGTGTAATGGGGAAAATAAATTATCACACTTTTCATGAAAACTATAAACTAAGAACTAACATAGACAAATATCAGTAATTAAAGATAGCCAATATTCAGTACATTTCCTAAGCTGATTTCAAGAATTGTGTAAAATGATAGAAGAATAGTTTGATAAGTTTTCTTCAGAATAACCAGAAATTTATGTTATAATATCCTAAAAGTAGTAATTTAGAAAATTTTTATTCTCCTGGAGTAATGTCATCCAGAATATCATCTAGTATCCTCTGGAGAAGTAATCCATCTATGCTGCTGCTTCTACCATAGCAAGGATTTACAGATCCAGGAATTAATGGAGAGAGGAGAATGAGAGTTGGAAAGAATGATTACCAAGTCACCACTCTCGAGAAGGAAAGTGAAATTGTGAAGATGGATGATGTTCTTATACAGTGTGTAGAATAAGATAGAAAAGTGCTGATGTAACATCCCTGAAGAGCATCGGCATTTTAAAGAGAAGGGTGATATAACTAATGCTATAAAAGGAATATAAAAACAAGTAGCTTGACTGCTTGGCAGACAGAAAGAGGAAAGTACTACAGATTTTAAGAGAAGACACATTCCAAGAAAGGGAAGATATTTGTAAATAGGAGTAAAAGCAAAAACCGTATGATCCTCTCAATAGATGCAGAAAAAGCATTTGACGCAATTCAGCAGCCCTTTCTGATAAGAACACTTTAAAAAATAGACATAGATGACTTATTTCTTACACTGATAGAAGCCATCTATGATAAATCCACAGCCAAAATCATGCTGAATGGAGTAAAACTGAAAGTATTTTTCAATTAGGACTGGAACCATACAAGGATGTCCACTATCACTACAACTATTCAACATAGTGTTGAAAATCCAAGAGAAGGATATCAAGGGTAGCCACATGGTGACATAGGAGGTTGAACTTTCACTCTTTGCTGATGATATGATCTTACACTTAAAAAAACCCAGGGACTCTATGAGACTACTGGAAGTAATCAAGAAACATAATAACGCTTTGGGATATAAAATCAATGTCCATAAATTTAGTAGCCTTCATATATACCAACAAGAGCCAACCTGAGAATCAAATCAAGGACACAATTCCCTGCATAGTAGCTTCAAAGAAAATGAATTACCTGAGATTATACTTAACAAAGGGTATGAAGGCTCTCTACAGAGAGAACTATGAAACCCTAAGAAAAGAAATAGCAGAAGATACGAACAAATGGAAGAACATATCAGGCTCATGGGTGGAAAGAATCAACATTGCTAAAATGTCTACGCCACTCAAAGTGATCTACAGATTTAAAGAAATCCCCATTAAAGCATCAATGTTAGACTTTGAAGAACTTGAAAAATAGTTCTTCATTTCATGCAGAGCCAGAAAAAAAAAAGCCCAAATAGCCAATGCAATTCTAAGAAATATAAACAAAGCTAGAGGCCTCACTTTACTAGACTTCAGGTTATACTACAAGCCTATCTGGATCAAAACAGTATGAGAGTGGCATGAAAATAGCAAGATAGATCTATGGAACAGAACAGAAAACTCAGAGATGAAACCAGCCTCACATCACCATCTGATCATTCATAATCCAAACAAAAGCACTCACTAGAGAAAAGAATCCATCTTTAATAAATGGAGCTGGAAGAACTGATTAGCCACAAGAAAAAGATTTAAACTGAACCCGCACCTCTGACCACTTACAAAAATTGACTCACGTTGGATAAAAGATTTAAGTCTAGGGCACCAAATGATAAAAACTCTAACAGAAAGTGTGGGGAACACTCTTGACAATAGTTCATGAAGATTTCATGAAGACGACCCCATTGGCAGTTGCAGCAATACCAAAACATAAACAAACGGTGCCCCATCAAGCTAAAAAGCTTCTGCACAGCTGAAGGCACAAAGATTAAAGCAAACGAACAACCTTCAGAATGAGGTAAGATATTCACGTTATTAATCTGATTAAGCAAAAGGAATCATTGGAATGACTATATAGCTTTCTAAAGTGTCTCTTTGAAGAACTATACATGTCTAAATGTATATGCTGGTGTTTGCCATTGCTTTATGAAGCAGTAAAGGAATAATAATCAAATGTTCACAATTTATTTATTTTTTTAACTAAAATAGTCACAATTTAAAATGTATGTTTTTATATGTTTATGTATATATTTATATTTACATAAAAGCATTAATAGCATATGCCATGTATGACATTTTAATTGCCTTCTACTAGCAATTGAAAGATTATAAGATTAAAATAAATAAATCATATAAAGTGCCTAAAAGAGGATTATAGTATTAGGCACATACTAAACATACTTATTTCTTTATAGTCATAGACTATGCATATAATTTGGGTCATTACAGAAGATTTAGAGCTGTGAAATTAGACATTTTAATAAGAAAAATAAAATTTTAGGATACATTTATTTCAAATAAATGTTTTATTAAATACCCCCAATAGATGCAGAAATAAAAGTAAGTAAAATTCTCAAAAGACTTTGAAAAATAAACATCTAACTAGGCAAAAGTTAAGTTTAAAATCATCAACAAATCTAGAGAATTTTCAAAACATTTACTTGTAATGGAACAGAATAATGACTTCTATTTTAGGAAGAAATTTGGCATCATTTAGATATGCCATTACCTAAATTGACTGATCATCAGATTAAGGGAAACTAATTTTAGTGGAAAGAAAATAAGACATGGTTTGTTAGGCTGGGTGTGGTGGCTCATGGGAGGCCAAGGTGGGTAGGTAGTATTAGCTCACCGGTTTGAGACCAGCCTGAGCCAGAGCGAGACTTCATCTCTAAAAACAGTGTTGTGGTGGGTACCTGTAGTTGCAGGTACTTGGGAGGCTGAGGCAAGAGAATAGTTTGAGCCCAAGAGTTTGAGGTTGCTGTGAGCTATGATGTCATGGCACCCTACCAGGGGCAAGAAAATGAGTCTAAAAAAAAAAAAAAAAAAGACATGGTTTGATATGGATAACCCAATGGACTGCTAACAAGTCCACACACCAAACATTTTCTACTAACTAGAATTTTAATAAAGTGAACCAAATAAAATGCATGGCATTTGGAAATCATCTTCTGAAATTACTTCAAAATGTTAAATTACTATTTAAATAGTAAGTCTTAAGACTTTCCTAACTGTAACAAATTTATATGTGTCTCCTTGAGAGAAGGCAAAGGATTCATTTGCTTCTTCCCCTGGCTCAAAAAGATGGCTGTAAGAACATCTTGATTCTGTTAAGATAGTTTAGATAACAGAGTTAAAATAGGATTATCTATTTGGAAACAGAATACTATAAACACTTGTTAAAAAGCAAGAATTAAAAGGGGGTGGTGCCTGTGGCTCAGAGGAGTAGGGCGCCGGCTCCATATACCGGAGGTGGTGGGTTCAAACCCAGCCCCGGCCAAAAACTGCAAAAAAAAAAAAAAAAAGAAAAGAAAGCAAGAATTAAAAAAAGATATTTCCCTCAAGCACAGATGTCATTTGTAATAATGGGATGAAATGTATTTTTATACATATATATATATATATTGGTTCAGGATCATTGAGGGTACAAAGAATTAGGATACACTGTTTGCATTTGTTAGGTAAAGTCCCTCTGATAATTGTGTCCTGCCAACTTGGGAGCGGATTAACAATCCGTGGTATATGTACACAGTGGAATACTATTCAGCCATTTCAAAAGATGGGATGAAAATTTTTGATAGAAAATTTCAAACATCTTTTCATTCTATTGCTTACCATAAATTTTGTCTCTATCCCCAAACCCATAATGCCTGTGAACTAACTGGCAGGAAGAATTTAACTTGGTTTATTACCATGCTCAGATAACAATCCTCAAATATCATGTTCACATAGTTTCACTTGGTTTAACACCATGTTCAAACAATTACATCTTTAATATAATGAGAATTCCATCTCTAAAATTCTGTCTCTAATTTTAACATAGTTGAGAAAGACTGCAGTGAATTTGGATCTCTTTTTTAAAGAATGCACAAGTTTATACGAGGTAACAGTATAAAAATCTTTTTTCCCTCAATTCTTTTTTTGTTTGTTTTCTTTTTGAGAGAGAGTCTCAAGCACTTGCCCTGTGTAGAGTACTATGGTGTCATAGCTTACAGCAACCTCCAACTCTTGGGCTCAAGCAAGCCTCTTGCCTGAGTTTTTCTATTTTTAGTAGAGATGGGGGTCTTGCTTTTGTTCAGGCTGGTCTCAAACTCGTGAGCTCAAGCAATCCACCTTCCCCTCAGTTCTTATTTAGTTTGACTTACTTAGATTAACTTATTTAGTTTCAGTATCTCACTGAAATCTCAAGAAGTAAAAGATATAAGCACCACTTTACGGAACAAAGCATCGTTATTCCTAGCAGAAGGCATCAGTAGTTGGACCTCTAGCATTCTTAAGCTCCTGGTTAGAAATGCTGAATTTGATGGATAAAGTGGGTGTATTATAGAACTCCTCTGGACTTGCTTATCAAATCTTCTCTGAGCTCAGCTTAGTTCAACAGACTTGAGCATTTCTGAACACTAAGTTGAAGGCAAAGAAACTGCTTTATGGAGGTACATCTTTTTCCTCATTTGCTTGTTTTGTTTTCCCTGGGCTAAGTATATTTGCCTGACCCAGATGTTCCTATCCCAAGGTAACTATGAGTGGGGAAAGATGGAATATCAATAATGTTCTTAGATTATGCAGTTGTCAGGTAGAATGCACCATAAATTTAGTATTAGATCAGTGGTTAATGACACTGTTCAAATCATCTGTGTCTTTATAGACTTTTCTCTGTTTACTTCTGTTATAAATACTGATAGAGCTGGCTCTGAATTTACAGTCTTGCATTTTATTTATATTTGTCCCTTCAGTTCTTTGGTTCTTATTTATGATAAATCGATTAATTTTTAAAAATTTTATTTTTTAATTTTTCTTGGATTTAATTTAAATATTTCACTTTTTCCTTTTCATTATTCCTTAAATGCTAACTTTGGATAACAAAATAGACAGTTTTCATGTTTGGCCATGTGCCAAATAAATACTCTTTATCACCTCACAAACAATAAAACAATCATTACAAAGTTTAATTACAATTAGCTTCTCCTGAATTTTTGATGTTTTTTCCAATAATTTTACTTCTACATTTTAAACCCAACAAAAGGTTTTCTTTGTATTGTTTTAAATATCAACATTATTTTGTATTTACTGCTTTTTCCCTTTCTGGTGCTATTGCTTCATTCCTCCAGTTTTGTACTTGATTGAATATCATTTTAGTTCCTATTTTTCCTATTTGATTTGTTATCATAGATTAAATTTCCAAATTTTCTCCTTCTGAAACTACATCAGTGTGCCTGTTACATTCGGTATGATAATTAACTATTGTTTTTATGGACTATTTTTTTTTCTTGCTTTTGGGGTTATTTGAAACTAATTTTAATCATGCATCATAATGTTTGATTGGAAGTTGTAAAGTTTTAAAAATATAATCACTCAGATGATGTTATATTTTTCCAAGCCATGTCCAGGCTTAATCTGATAAGAATAGCGGCACCCATAGCTCAATGGGTACGGCTCTGGCCACAGCCATTGAACCAGGCCCAGGACAGCTAAAACAACAATGGCAACAACAACAACAAAAAAATGGTGCTGTAGTGAGCACCTGTAGTCCCAGCTACTTGGGAGGCAGAGGCAGGAGAATCACTTGAACCCAGGAGTTAGAGGTTGCTGTGAGCTGTGACACCACAGCACTCTATCCAGGGCAAGAGCTTGAGACGCTGTCTTGGAAAAAAAAGAAAAAAGAATTGGGGAGCACATTAATCCTGTTGAGGAGTTAGAAGTTCCTGGTACATCTCGTTCATTTTAATTTTACCCCTCCAACTAGAGTGGCATTTTTATTTTTAGAACATGGGTTTCTTTCCAAGACTGTACTTTTTGTGTGACCTTAAGTCTTAGGTATTTCACAAAAGCTTCTCCAAGCACTAACAGAAGAACTAATCAATACAAACCTCTCAGATCAAAAATACTCTGTGAAACAAGCTGCTAAAAATGAGTAATTTACTAGGGACTGTGAACATCAAATGACTCTTTCCAAAATCTGAGAAAGGTTTTCAAGTTTCTTGCAAGAGAATAAAGATAATGTATTACTCTAACATGTTTGTGAATACCAGTATTAAACAGCTCATACATAAGAAAAGATGGTTCTGAGTGATGAGATTAGTAATATTTTAAAAAGTATTTCTATTGCCAAAGTGAAGTTGTATCACATATCACTGTGTCACTTAGGTACCTAAAAATAAACAATTTCTTCTTACATAAGACAGATATTAGGTCAGCTTTTCAGATAAAAATAACTCTAGAATTTTAAACTCACTGTCATTGAGCCTGCAATTGTTTTCCTGAAAACAACCCGAATTAATTGTAATATAGACATATATACTTTTACAAGCCCATGGCGTTTTTCTACATAAAATAATGTAGTGCTAACATCCCAGACAGTAACACTCAAATAGCATGAGTATATACACTAATTCTCATGATCATTCATGCCAGTAATAAAAGTTTGCATCTGATGACACTATTAATGTATAAGCTATTCATCAGCTTTTAAGCAACAACTCTATTTTCTTTGATAATGCTTCTTCCAAAAAGATACAGTGCCTTAACTTGCAGGCTTTTTCTCCAAACAAGCAGGTATACTTGTTGACATAGTTCTCTGTATATTTCAATAAACTATGCTGTAGAATAGTCCCTGATAATTTAGAATAAATTTATTCTACCTCTGATTCTTGGAAAAAGTGTAAGTGAATTTCACTAATACCTCTCAGCCATGTAAATGAAAAACAAGAATTTAACAGAACTTCTGCTGGTTCCCACAATAGGGGATAAAAGAAACAGACTGATCAGACAGGAAATTTCATTGTTAGCACTCAGCCATTCAGCAGAAGGGACACAAGACCTTCTATTGCGTATACACAGGCAGTAAATACAAGGCAAGCATTTTCACTTTTGTGTGCATGTCTGCATAAATCCTCCATTGGAGGTGGGTCACTGGTTTTCCATTCCAGTAGTTTCTGTAACTCTAGTACAGTTTGTTGTTTTAAGAAATAAGTACTGATATTTATCTCAACTCAGTAAATCTCTCTTTTAAAAGAACCAGGAATGATAGTAAAGCAAATTGGAATATTCAACTTCCAACAGAGAACAAAATTTCCAGTCTATCATAAAGAATCTTTGTACTTTACCTTTTAACTCTTTGTAATGTGTTGCATATAGAGAAATGCTTGATTGAAGTTTAACTTTGTGTGCACTAAGGAGCATTTGCTATTCTCAGGATCGCCTGTTCACTGCTGTGATCTACAAAAATAGTAGAGCAGAAAATGACACACTTTGTATCACATTTTTCTGCTCTTGGAAGGAGATTCAGGTGCTCCCTATCTCCACCAGACCTGGTGAGCTTGCTCTGGGCTGACAGTAAGCCTATGTATGGGTCTCTCATTATTTTATTTTCTGCTGGGAGGCAGTATACCCTAGTAGCTAAAATCATATTCTCTGAATTTAGTCTGAATGGGCTCCAAATCCAACTCTGGGATCTGTCTGTCTGAGGTTATTTAAATACTAAATGAGTAAGTGGGTAAACAATATAGGACCGTCTGCTATTATTAGTGCATTCTTGGAGATTTGGTAGGAGTCTCCAGGATACCTCACCTTGATCCTTTACTTTCCAAATTCATTTCTTTTCATGGAGACACAGGGAGAGAACTAGAGTAGGTGAAGGTGGTGCAGAGCCTTATTGGAATGCTGAGGCTGATTAACCTTTGATAAAAGCAGCAGCCTCTTTTGAGTCAGTCCTGACCTAAAATATTGTCTGACTCCCTCAGTATGAAGAACAACATGTTACCAGAAAATGCTCTCCAGATGCGCTATCCTGACTGTCATTAGTGTTACCCTGGGACTGGAAGGACCATAACTCCAGGTCCTAGATAGTTTTAACAGTCGGTTTGTCAGCTTATTAGGAGTTAGTATGAGGAGAATTTTAGCAGTCTTAACGGATTTAGGTAGTTTCACGAATACCATCATATATGAAATGAAATAGATGACTAGGCTATATCAAATATAACCAAATTCTAAAAGTGATTTTTTTCTTATATTCCTTGAACTAACCCCCAGCTTTGTGACTCTGAATTCATGATACTGCCCATGAAAAATGTTCACCATAAAATTCCCTATTTATTTGCAGTCATTTTTTCACAAATATGGAAAATATGATATTTCAGCTCAGGGGAGCCAAAGTGAAGATAATTCCAAATGAGTTCTAAAATTACCTTCTGTGTTTGAAGAGAAAAAAAAAATCATATGATTCAAGATTTTAAATAAATTCTAAGAATCTCAGTTTTTTGAACTTAGGCTTTCTAGCCATTCAGGGACAATGTGCCAGATGCTATCATTTTTTTTAAAGTTGGACTTTGAACTCTAAAAGTGCTTAAGCGGTGATTTTTTTAAGGCTAAGATTTCATTCAGTGCTATCTATTATGTTCCATTTTGTGAGCTCTTTATTAGTGTTCAAAGAGTCTTCTGAACCCCCTTTCATTATAACATTATCTTCTTAAATCTAACATGTCACGTTTGCATACGACAGACATCATTTTCCCAAGTT
Organism: Loris lydekkerianus; assembly: GCA_963574355.1. Classification (NCBI taxonomy): domain Eukaryota; kingdom Metazoa; phylum Chordata; class Mammalia; order Primates; family Lorisidae; genus Loris; species Loris lydekkerianus. The sequence continues at coordinate 4,862 of CAUYPK010127123.1, read as the reverse complement.
ATAGAGACAAAAAGGAGGAGAGAGCGTTTTTCTTCAATCACTAACCTGGTTCCTGAGAACGTAAACTTCACAGGACGGGTTTAATTTTCTCTCTCCTGTGTCTCAAGAGTCAAGAGCCTGGAACAATGTTCAGCAGGTAGTGAAGTCCGTAAGTTTTTGCGGAATTAATGAATATTAGGAGAAGAGCTGTGAATAAAATTCAGCTCTGCAAACTCTGTCATATTGCACCTCTTAGATTAGGAAAAGTCATTCCCTGACTTCACGTGCCCCTAAACTTCCTCTGTCATTTTGGGGCACACCTGTCCTTAGGGCTGTAGAGGCAAAGCCAGAAAGCCCTCTCCACTGAGGGGGCACGGGACTCCCGCTTCACAGAGATAAAGGGAAGGAAAGGAAGGGGACCTGCGGGGCTCCGTCCTGAGACACTAAAGCTGAAGGCCCCATTCTCCATGGACCCAGGGAAGACGAGCCGCTGGTTCCCACCGCACAAAGCGTGGGTCGCACTATGTTGGGGAGGGAAAATTTCTTTAGGGTAGGGCTCTGCCACAAGGAAGCCCTGTCCCTGCAGCCCTGCTCCCGCCTTGGTCCAAGTCTTGACCCGCTGAGGCTCCAAACGTCGCCGTTCTCCCGGGCGGCAGGGTGGCTGCGGGAGGAGGCTGCACTGTCCCCACCCCGGGACACAGGCGGGCGGGGACGGAGGCCGGATCGGGGGGGAGGGGGGGAGGCGGCGGCGCCAGGAGCTGAGGCTGCGAGGATTCATTCTCGCATTCTCCACTCCGGGACACCCGCGGAGAGGGGACGGAGGCCGGGGACGGAGGCCGGGGTGGGGGGGGGGGAGGCGGCGGCGGCAGGAGCCGAGGCTGGGGGGCGCTCAGAGCAGAGCGGCACTCGGGCTGCGCGGGCTCTGGGGAGCAGCAGCAGCGCCTCAGTGTCTTCCCATCCGCTCCTTTCTCCCTCCCTTGTCTCCCAGCTTCCCGCACTGCACACCCCTTTCCCTTACTGCTTTCCATTTCTAGACTTGCCCGCAGTTGCAGAGGCAAGAACACGTTCATCCGGGTAAGAGGTTCCTGCCCACCCTGGTGCCATAAGGGGCACCTTGCACCTCCCTTCCGACCGGGGTCTCTCACCTGTAGAGGGAGTTTCAGCGAGGAAAGGCGGGACAGGGCACTGAGGGCCGTGGAAACAGGCTGCGGTTGGCTCAACTGTGCCATCTGTCCCCCGACTGGCCCCAGCGTCAGTTCAGGCCCCTGCAGGTGCCATCACCGAGCCAGGTGCGCCCTGGGCTCTAGAAGAACAGCGGGTAACCTTGTTAAGGACCACCTTGGAGCGTCAGGAAAATAATACTACCTCAGATAAGAATGTGAAATTATATAAAGATAAGGGGAGTGGGGATTCCAGATGAAGCAAACGGAGGTGGGGAGGAGGCAGAGACCTGAATGCAGAATGCTTGTGAAGTTAGGGAACTTTATTACTCTCAAATAATTTTCCCTGTAAGTGCTCTAGACACAGCTTGAAAGAGGTTACTAAACATTCAGATTTCTAAAATAGAAGAAAAATCCAGATTTGGTAGTAATGGTGGGTAGAGGATGAAGAAATCACAAGTTTCCACTTTTTCTGAGTTTTTAGCCTTTTCTCTTTTATCCCCTCCCCATTTTAAATCAGGAAAATGGACACCCATAATTTATCTAACCCATTTTTCTTTCTCTCTGTATTCTTTTTTTCTTTTGAGAGTGCTTTAGGGCTGCTGGGTTGGTGAACTTCTTTTCCTTTGTCTTTTATTTGGAGACAGTACATTTCCAGAATGTGTGTGTAGGCGTGGTATGGAGGTGTGTGTTTGGGAGAAGAGAGGGAGGGAAATGACTCAGGTAGGAAAGACACACTTGAAAATATGAGTGTTGGTGTCAGTCGCCTGATGCCACAGGCGTCAGGATGATAGCAAACAAAAACTTTCAGTAGCAACAAGCCCATTTCTAAAGGTCATTATTGTCACTTTGATTTTAAAAAGTGTTGACAGGCTGAAAGGAAAAGTGGATATTGTAAATATGAGGCATTACAGTCAGACTGGCTCCCCTTTCTCCTCACTTGGGGTCGTGGCTGCACCAGAGCTATCACCCTGAGGGGCAGAAATAGGCGAGGATAAGAAGATAGGTTCCATATGGCAATGACTGACTTCTGTGGTCTGAATATTTGCATATCCCCAAAATTCGTATGTTGAAATCTTATCTCCTAAGGTCTGAGGAAGGGCCTTTGGGAAGTGATTATGAGGGAAGAGCCCTCATAAATGAGATTAATGCTCTTTTCTAAAACAGGTCTGAGGAAGCTCCAATATCTTTCAGTATGTGAAGATGGTAAAAAAATTGCCTTTGTGAGAAAACAAGCTTCAATCAGACAACAGAGCTGGTGGTGCCCTGATCTTGGGCTTTACAACCTCCAGCCCCATGAGAAATAAATCTCTGTTTAATTAATCACTACTAGGTGTTCCATGGTCTTTTGTTACAGCTGCCTGAAGGGACCAGAACACTGATAGGTTCCCGCCTGCTGGCAAACTGGATTCCTGTCCTGTTACTTTAATGAGATCAGTGCCAAGTGGTAGTGGGAGTCTGAATGTTTAGTTTTATCCAAGAAAATCTCTTGGTGTGTGTTGTTTGATCTCTCTGACTCCCCTCTCTATCTATCTACACGTGTAGCTATCATCAAAGCACATAAACACACATGTACAAATGTAATCAACAAAGAAGGACGCGTACCTTGTTTGTATAGGTCTAATTTATATGACTACAGAGCAATAGTTGGTATTTATGCTTTTATTTTTCCACTACCCATTTCATATTTCTTTTGCCTTTACATCGGAGTCCTAGCTGGTTGGTGTTCTTTACCTTCTGGAGGGACCCACATCTTTACTTCTGTTAGGCCCAAGATCTCAGTGGTTTTGCCATAACTTATATGTTTGTAATCTGGCATTCACTTTCCCCAGTGGACAAGGAAGTACTAAGGAGCCCTGTAATTATTCTGTGTTTCAACCATCGTCCTCTCAGAGTCTCATATTTTAAAATCTCAGAAACCCCTGATTCCAGGTCAGTGCCTGGCAAAGAAAATAAAAACATAGATTTTGATTTAAGACAGAGAAATTCGTATAAGAAATATGTTAAAGAGGTAGAGAAGACTTGAAAATTCAGAAAGAGAAACTGAAGTAAAACAGATGGCACTTGTAGGAGGCAGCTGTCAGTAATCAGGTGAGGAGGACAGAAGGAAGATGTTGGAGCATTTGAACCCAGAAGCGTGGAGAATAAACCCTACATAAATGAAACCGCAACCTCAGAGGAAGGGCTGTTGCTCCTCTGTTATTGGTTCCTGGGGAATTCAGAGAATAGATCCCTGGCATTGGGCCAGGATATCTGAGAGTCAGTGCACCAGAAAATACCTGTGAGGTGGAGGCACTGCCTGGTTGTTATTGTATTTCTAAAGAAGTACAACATGCCTGGTTTTGAGATTTCAGGAAGGAAAAATGGAAATTTTCAAGTAAAAAGCATTGTTGTGGTGCTACCAATAGGAAAAGAAGCAAAACCAGAAGGAACAAGTCCCTCCTCCCTACTCTAGTTTTCCTTTAGCATCTCCTATTGCCAGGAAGCATCTAGAAAAGGAAAAACATGGTTGCAGAGCTCCATCTTTAGCATCATAAAGTGGAGAATAAAAGATTGGCTTTGAATCAGAGAGCTCATAGCACAACAAGCAGGTTGAGTGTGGCTGCTTGGCTTACTGAGGCCAATGAAATGTTCACAGAAATAACAGTAAGTCAGTTTCTTTTAGATGTTTCCCCTAGCTCTTTTAGACTTCTGCTATCTAAAATGAATGGAATAGTTCCAGGTTATTCTTAGGCCAAGGAAAATCATAAATCACGTGGAACAGAAACAGAATGCATTACAAGGCTTGGCTAGCCAGTCAACTAGCAAAGCTCTTAATATTAAAAATAAATGCATGCTGTTATATGCCACTGACATTTCCAAGATATTTTTTATAAACCAAAATAAGTAAAACACTAAGCTTCTTCCTCTAATAAATGGGAATAACAATATTATCAATCTCTTACAGCTAGAGTCATTTTTGCTGGGAAAGAGAGAAATGTGTTAATAGAATGAATAATTCTCTACTCTAAATGAGATGAATTTAATTTGTTTGACTGTCAGTTTGACTATCTTTTTGACTGGTGGTTTTTATAGACAAATGAAAGTAATAGAAAAATTCCATTTGTCTAGAGCAGGTGTGCCATGGCACACTGGTGTGCTGTGAGAGGATCTTAGGTGTGCCATGAAAATTTTTAAAGATTGTTAATCAAATTATTCTTGAAAGAAGTTCAAAGCTCTGTATGTATATTCTTTGTTTTTACCCTTTTTTTTTTTTTATCAACATAAGTGTGTCCTGGAAGTTTATAGGTTCAAGTGTTCTGTGAGATTTAAAAAATTTGAAAAATACCTGTCTAGAGGCTAAAATTTAACCAACTAGAAAGTCTTGACGAACTTGACATTGTTTCATGGCAAGGAAAGGTACTTATCCTGCAAATACTATTGTCTATAATTTGTAACTAGGTTTATGTTAAATATTTTTAACTCCTTTTTTCAAAAACCTAAAAAAAAAAAAAAAATCACCACATTTGTATATTGCTTTAAAGTTTGTAGAATTATTTTCCATCCAATTCCTTTTTTTTAATTATTATTAAATCATAGCTATGTACATTAATGCGATCATGGGGCACCATACACTGGTTTTATAGACCATTTGACACATTTTCATCACACTGGTTAACATAGCCTTCCTGGCATTTTCTTTATTGTGTTAAGACTTTTACATTCTACATTTACTAAGTTTCT